>JAJKFJ010022801.1:0-55369 GCA_027382625.1 Tetmemena sp. SeJ-2015
TAACAGAAAAAAAAAAAAATCGGGATAAATGATCTTTAAATATTTTTCTTTTAGGATAATAACTGATTCTTCTAATCGCAGTAGAAGTAATAAAGCATGCTCATTCAGAGAAAAAAAGCCATTTCTAATTAGAGAGCTAAAATGTTTCTTAATGCTGGATTACAACATAATATGCGATAATCCATATTCATTAAATTCATAGTACTTTATAAGGATTTTTAAAATTAGAGTTTTATTTCTTATTGGATGAGGGTCCCTTCCACTTGAAAAAGTATGAATACTATCGGTATAAAAATAGAGGAAGAACTCAGCTAAATAATTAAGAATCTTCCTCTCAAATCAAATATCTCTATATAAATAAGTCAAAAACTAGTCTAGAAAGACTAGATGTAAGTAATGAACTGGAATGAGATACATAACCTCCCTCATAAGGAATTCTTTTCAAAATTTATTATTTATGCAAGTCAACCTTATGACAACTTATTGGTTAGATGAGAGTAAAATTTTGGCTTAGTAATATTTCATCATTAAAACTTCTTCATATAAATGGGAGCTTGTTGTTCGAGTGAGCATAGAGATTCTCTCGCAGCATAGTTTGAAAAGTTCAGATAGCCTGAGCAACGCCAGCGGAATTCTGATCAAACCACTTCAGTTTAAGATGTCTCTGACCCTGGAGCAGTGGCACCTCAAAGTAAAGGAGGAAAAAGTCTCTTGAGCAAGAGTGAATCGATGCCGAGTTTGAATCCTTAGCAGCAAATGATGCCTCTGACTTAGGAATAAATTTAACAGCTCTAGCATTAGCATATTCTACAGCAACTCAGTCTGCTATCGTAGCAGCAACTTGCAAGTCTAGGAAGCAATCAAAGTTTGGTGCCAAGCAGCTTTGTGAGTCCAGCTAATATTAACGGCTAATCTCCTCAAGGATCACTACTTTTCTACCACAATTAAGGTCAGCTATAGTAGAATATTTAACCTTTCAATCCTTACGCGAGTGCATAATTTTTGGCTACTCCTCCTGCTGAAGGATTTGGCATGAGCGTTCCCCTTTTATCTCCTAGTGCATCTTCTGGGAATCAACCTCAAAATCAATCTCCTCAGCCAGTCTTATCTCAACAATCTTCCCTAACTGAGGAGGAAAAGTAAAAGTACGAGAAGTAACAAGCCAAGCTCAAAGAGTAGGAGAAGTTGAATCGTCTGCTAAAGAAGAAGCTTCTAAGGGCGAATGACATGAATTAAGCACAATCAGCTGAGATAGCTATTCTTCTAAGTTAGAGAAAGTCAGATAGAGGTACTCCTCAGGTCTCAACCAAGAATCACTCACCCGCAAATGAACTCAACAATAGTCTTAACCTTAGTTAAATTCATAACTGTTTTTATTGATAGTGGGTATCATTTCTAACATAAGAACTATGAGATATTGTTTAGAAGAGAAGACATCAATCGCTACTACAAACCTTTGAATTTTTTCTCTAACATATTTTGAAGAAGGAGAACAAAATCAGACAATAAAAAATCAGTAGCACATCAATTTTTTAATAAGTCCTTTAGAGAGTAACTTTATATTAGCACTGAAAATCAATTGAAAGAGGAGTACAAACTGTTTGAGGGTCACTACTATGACGCCAACATTGAGAAGAGTGTAGATTTGAAAATCTATCTTAAGATAGACGAGCAATCAGATACAGTCTCAGGCTTCTATCACGACAGATAGATTGAGTATGAGGTTTATGGATTCGTAGATCCCTAGAGAAAGCAAATCATTATTGGACTCATCAAACGACCACTTTTGATCATAGTTGGGTAGTATCACTCAAAGTATATAAAGATTGAAGGCTATCTAATGGACGAAGACTCCATCGAAGAGCCAAATGATTGGTATGAGACTACTCTTCTCTTTAAGAATGCATGAAAAGATTACGAATGGAACTCTCTAGAAAGAAAGAATGAAACTTAAAAATTGTATGTTACGTTAGTTTAAGTTTAGCTTAATTTTTAAATTTTATGCAAATAATTAAATAGATGGCTTAAAATTGATAAGCAAATCGATTATTACGTCTACTATTTCATCTATTTTTAACAGCGAAGGGATTAATCTTGGTAAGAGTGTAGTAGGAGTCAGCAAAGTTAGTGATAGGAGTTTGCAGTCTGTTGAATTACCACTGTTTATTTTGAGGAACGAGCGGGTTTGCATACCAACCTATTTCCTAGTTACTGGTCATGGCGTGAGGATATTTTTGTCTGGGTTGCATGTTGGCAGACTAAATTTTGCGTCTCATTGCATCCAATCTGAAAGCTCTATCTACCACGTCGTCATTTAACGAATCAGTCTTCTTCTCCTTATAAGGTTGAGCGGGAGTAATGTGATTTGGCTTCTCAGAGATGTTTGTAACTATTATGATTGTTACAAACATTTTATCGACTCAAATTTCTCAAAATAGTGCGCTTGTACTTACTTGTAGCAGGGTTAATTGTGTACTCTTCAGTTCTGTTTCTATGTGAAAAATTCTTCTCCTTTTTTACAAACTCCTCGAATATTTTCTACTGATGCACAGGGTTCTTAATCACTCTTTGCGACTGTTGAGCTTTCTCCATTCTTTCAATTTACTCAAATTATTAACTCTTAATTTCTCGCAAAGAGATTTAATCCTTCCTTCGAGAATTAATGAGGACTAAATGTTATAAGGTATAGTTAGGTTAGAATAGGCTTAGAGAGAAACTAGGCTTGTTTGGACAAGTGTCTATATTTTGTACATAGTTAGGGGTAATTTAAATACATTGAAGATATTTAACAATCACTATCCTAAAAAGTTTTCGGGGGGGGGCCTTTCCTCGTCAACCACTTTTTTAATGAAAATATGAAAAATTACTGTCTAGCCTAAAATTAGACAAAAGCACCAATTTTTTGTCCTAATATAATTTCAGAGGGCTTATCACGATCATATTCTTTATTTTAGAAAATAGAGCTTAATTATTTTAGAATAACACAGACAAAATTTTGTATTTTTAATGCAATTTTATAGAATAAAGACTTTATTTTATTGAATAAAAATATATGTTTTCAAAATATAAGATAATGGTTAAATACAAAAATATCAATGCTAAGATATTTATAAATGAGATAAATTTCCTTTAAACATGCTTAAAGCTATTAAAAAGCTAAGGATTCGATATTCAATTCTATAATATTTTGAAAGAAATCTAGAATACATGAAATTTGATAATTAATCATACAATCAAAGAGCAATATGTATTTAATAAAATAAAATGAATTAGATATATTTTTAGCTTAAATTATGCTATTAGGGAATACTAAAAATGAAAAGACACGAAAACTGTGATAAGGTGGTTTAGAGTACTTTTTATTTCTTACATTAGATATCTTCACCTTGTGAATAAATTAATTATCCAAGTGATATTGCCTTTCCTTTAAAATTTAAATTTTTTATGAATGAATATTTCTTGAAGGTTCTAAATGTTTTCTAAATTAAAGAATTTGATCAGGATAGGCTCTCTGAATTTGAATTTGGACAAAAAAATTTGTATTTTCGGCTAATTTTATGCTAGACAGTGATTTTTCATATTTTCATGAAAAAAGTGGATGACGAGGAAAGGCCCCCCCCCCAAGTTTTCATTAGATCCGCCGTGCTTATTATGCTCTCTAGCTCGCTGCTCAGGTCTTCCTTTACTATCTACTGACCTGACATCCTCATCATGCTCCATTGAAGCGTCTTCTTATTAATATTACCGCTTCTTTGAGCTTCGGCGGCTCCTCCAGCTTCATAAGTCCTCCTCAGAGGCGTCGTAGGGTTTCTTGATGTCTTCATCATCAGGAGTTGCGGGCTCTTGTTGCTCTTATTTCTGCTACTTGCTCTCCTCCTGTTTTTGCTGTTGAGTGGTCTCATCTTAGGAGTCTTCGTCATCTTCGGCACCTCCGTTATTGACAGTGATGAAATCGTCCCAGTTGATGTCTGAGTTACCATCGAAGGTCATGTTGTCGATTTTGATGTTCTTAGGTGCCTTCTTTTTCTTCTTGGCGTCAGGGCTTGCGCTTGGCTTTGGCTTAGGTGTGTTGCTCACTCTATCGAACAGTTGGTTTACACGCTTTAGCTTGGCCTCTATCTCGCTAACCTTGAATGCTGGATCTTCATCAAGAGCTACTCCCTTCTGCTTCTCAACCATCTCGTCAATCCAAGAGAGAGTCTCATTTATCTTCTCAAGAACATCTTTGCGCTGATCAGCTGTGATCCATGACTTCTTCTTCTCTAACTCTTCAGTCTTGTCCTAGACCTTGGCTAGCTTAGTTCTAGCACTATCAATTGCTGAATCACGTAGTGAGTACTCGTCCTTGCGCAACTTGAACTTGTTGAATTGACTATTCAGCTCATTGTAAAGCATTTAAAGATACCCTCAAGTAAAACTTCTTCAATCTTTATTTACCTGCTTAAGTACTCAGTGTACTTGGCGCTATAGCCGTCATCTTCAAGCCAGTTCTCTGCATCTCTGAGAAGTTGCTGCACATCTTCAACCTTTGAAGCACCCACAAATGGCATGTTCTCATCTTCGTTGATCCAGTCTCTCAGAGCGTAGATGACAGTCTCGAAGTCGTTCTTTGCTTTGTCAGTCTTTGCCTTGTCTTCGTCTCTCTTCTCTAACCATCTCATTCTCTCTCTGGCTGCCTTGAGTTGATCATTAGTCATGGAGACTAATCCGATGTACTCGCGTTCGATGTTGCTGAGAGGGAAGGGAAGAGTTCTCTTCTTGGTCTTCTTAATGTATTGAGGGGTGTATGGAGTCTCATCTACTGATGGGGTAGTGGTAGTGCTAGCTTCTTCAGTAGTGCTGCTGGTCTCAGTTGAATTATCTCCACTTGAGGTAGAGTTCAAATAATTTAATATAGTTATCAGCTGAAGCGGTTTCTTTGTTGACTTTAAGAGTCTTATTTTTCTTGGGGGCAGGTACTCTCTCTTCAATAGTCAAACAAATTAATTTCTAAAGCAATATGTGGAATTATAATTATCCAGTAAAAAATAATCTGAGGAGCTTTACAAAAATTAACTTATTCTAATGAGTGTAGGTCTCTTCAACCTTGACCTCAGCTTTATTAAGCTGAAGGAATCCACTTCTAGTGAGTTCAAAGTTTAGGGAAACCTTGGGCTGGCTAGTTGTATTCAGTTTAGAAATCTCGTTTGTGGCGACGTTGTCAATACCTTTAACAGTGAAAGTGGCAATCTTATTTTTTGAGTTTGCGCCTTCAGAGTAGACATCGATTTTCATGTCAGTGTCATAAGTAAGGGAGAGGGATTTTTTCTGTCCCAAGAAATCTGATTTCTTGTAGAGTACGTAGTTCTTCTCGTAAACCATTGCTACCTTAGCTGGAAGAGTGCTGGTTTCATTAAATATGGAAAATATTATCCTTTCAGCATTTTCATCAGCAGTTGATTCAGAGGTAAAAAATACTGATCTATCAATCAATAAGCTTGTCTCAGAGTCAGCGTCAGTTGATTCAACTTGCTCTTGCTTCTCAGCTCCTACTAATTTAGTCTCGTCAAGGGGAGTAATATGGATTGAGATTTGATTCTCAGGGTGGACTGTGAGGAACACCTTTCTGACTTTGAAAGAAGCAGAAGAGTTTGAGGCGATAAAGGCACTACCGAAGCACATAGCTTCATCTCCGTTCAAGTGGACTCCCAAATCATTCTTCTACAGAGTTTGCTGAAGCAATTCTTGAATTTTGGGAACTCTAATTCCACCACCAACCAACTCAATCTAGTCAATATCCTCGATAGTCATACCAGCCTTGAGTAGAACTTCTTCCACTGGCTTAATGACTCTTTCGAACAAAGGCTGAGCTGCTTCTTCGAACTCTCTTCTCTCAATGGTGGTAATTAGAGAAACGTAGTCTGCTAGCTCTCCAATCTTGATTTGGTTCTGCTTATTGGCTGAGAGCACGTCCTTAATCTTTAGGACTTCTTTCTGTAGGCGCTTGACAGCCTTTGCATTAGTGCGGATATCAGGCTTTCCTTGTCTCTCCTTCAATGAGTTGAATTTCTCAGCATATCTTAAAAGTAAGTATATCAGCAATCAAGTTGAGTAGGACTAAATCGAAGTCTTGACCTCCTAATTTGGGATCACTGGATTCAGCTACAACCTCAATGTGCTCATAAGTCTTGTTGGTAGATTTTTCAGTGATGGCTGAATATCTCACAACGCTAACTTCAGTGTCCATGCCTCCCATGTTATAGAAAAGCACATTCACTGGTTTCTCAGTGTCCATTCTGTCAATACCGAACATAGTAGCTGCAGCTGTATTCTCATGTATGAGCTGAAGTACTGATAGTCCAGAGATATCAGCTAATTATAATGAAAACAAATCAGCTGCATCAAGAATCATTCTCCTCTGTTGAAGGGTATAGTAAGAGGGAATTGTGATAACACAATCCTTGATAGTTCCACCTGATTGCTTCTCACTCATTTGTCTGCCGTACTTGAGCAATTGAGCTACTAACTCCTCTGTGTACATTATAACCTCCTCATCAGTCTCATTTTCATGTCGGCGTGTCACTTGCCATCCAACTAGACCACGATCATCTGCAGCGAACTTATTCACTAGGTATCTCTGGTTCTGCATCTCTTCGATGAAAGAGTCCTCAAATGGCTGACCAATGAATCTATGAAGTTGCGAGAAGGAGGTCACTAATAAATTTTTATAAGATAATAACTGGATACTTGGTGCTCTCAGTAAGTGAATCTACTCCGAAATACCTTTCCTCAGTTGTGATTGTGACCCATGTCTCTGTCTTTCTCTTTGTAGCAACATTCTCTACAATAGCGAATGGCTGTCCAGGCTTCACCAAAGTGATTTTGAAGAAGGTAGAGCCGAAATCAAAGCCTATCACATTCGCCTGGGCTTGATTGTTACCAGCAATCATCAACATTGCTCCTAAAAAGAGCAACGATAGTGAAAGTGAGAGAGATCTTTTGCGATTGAGTGAACCTCTCTGGAAAGTTCCAGTAAATATCATTTTCTAATAATTTATACATAAGCAGGCTGCTCAATTGATTTAAATGTAGCAGCTTCAATCAACACACGTGTGATTCTTCTCATAGTATGAAGAAGTAGGATATCTTATTTTCATTAATTGATTCCTATTGTTCTTTCAAGAGGAGGTTAGAGTCGGACTGAACTAGATTGCTCTAATCGACTTTGTCCTTGCTAATCCTCGGACCTGGAAGACACAATTCAGTTAAATGTACATATGAATATTAATTTGTTCAGTTGACATGGTTAAATAGGCAGTATTTTGGTTTCCCATTTCTAGTCTGGAAGAGCGAGTGGTTTATTAAATTATTTTAATTAATCAGCAAACTTAAAAATTCTAAAGATCAACTTAAGTCCAAACCCAAACTATTCAAGAGAGCTAAAACTCTTTATCAACATATTAGTCCTCCACTAAAACTGAAGAATACTCTTGAGAATGAAGCCACGGTAAGTGTATGTGTATAGTAAAGAATGAAACACTCCAATTAACCACCTCCAATCAGGTACCCAGGTTGAGAACTAAGACACAAAAATGCAAGAGAAGCTCCCATTGAAAAACCCAGTGCTGCATTATGAGAGTAATACAATTTGAAATCTTGATTTCCATAATCTGAAAGGTAAATTGGCTATGAATTTACAATTTTAGTAAAGAGTTTTCTAGATGTATGGCACGAAAGATAAGAGCATGCTTGTGTATACCAATCTAAGTCGTGGTTTCATTTGAATGAAGCATTCATTATTTTTAAAGCAATTGGAACCTTCCATAGCTCAGTTTCAATGAATTTGATGCACCTGGATATCCTCTCACCCATCTAAAAAGAAATAAAATATTTATATCCCTATATCTGAGAAAGGTTAATATGTTTGAAGTTACTACGAACTGCGTAGTTCTTGAAGCAGTAAAGTCCTGAATAAATGAAAAGGCCCCTGTATAGAGCTCTACCAGCTTCTTGATCTTTGAAAGCATCGAAATCTAACTCCTTCATTATGACTCTCCTGTTTTGATTTTATTAAACTTTCAATCGCTCTAATTGACTAACTTTTCAAATTGCATATTAGATTAAATTCTTGCAAAGCCAGTAGATCTTGTCGAATGAGAAACCATTAGAAGAGTCCCTAATATCCTTGTTCCTCATGAAGTTTAATACGTTGAGGATGTTTTCTGTAGCAAGTACATCATCAAAGTCGTCTTCATTTACTTGAGGATCATATTCTTTTTTAATTAGCTTTTGATTTAATTAATTTAGAAGGACTAAGTTCTCTTGACCTTAAGTTTGATGGGTTGTGCTTTTGCAACTACAATTCTGTTGATTGACACATTAGCAGGGAAGTGCTCAAATACTCCCACCGAGGGGAAGTAAAAGTGGAACACGAATTGGAGGGTTGAGAATGCTGCCAAACTGTGGTTAAAGGACTTCTAGAAATGAGAAGTGTATAGGGGTAGCGACCCTTGAGGAATTTGAACTAGAGTCTAGAAATTCACACTTTTTTGCGAAATATTAGTCACGATTACCTGGCAAGCGTAAACTTCATTAAATAAGATTATAAAATTATACTTCAAAATTAAAAGTAAATATGTCTCAATTAACTTTATTTATTCACAGTTTAATTCATTAAAATCAAATTTATTAGTAGAATGAATTCAAAAAGGATTGAAAGTGCTATTTATTAATTTATATTGTAATTGAAGTTTTGGAAAGAGTAGTTGTTCTTTTTCATAATAGAAATTATGATAATTAGAAGGCTTGCTGTTGAGAGAATTCATATTGAGAACAGTATCGTAAATTCTGTTCATGATGTCTTGTGAAGGAGGATTGCAAGTTGCCTAAAGACTATCTGCAATTTAGTGGGCAAAGTCCTTCTTTCCATTTGTAAGCAA
Organism: Tetmemena sp. SeJ-2015; assembly: GCA_027382625.1. Lineage (NCBI taxonomy): Eukaryota > Ciliophora > Spirotrichea > Sporadotrichida > Oxytrichidae > Tetmemena > Tetmemena sp. SeJ-2015. Next base: position 8,919 of record JAJKFJ010022801.1, read on the forward strand.
GTACTAAATCAGCAAACATTGCTCAAAAGCATTCAAATCCTGCATTTCTATACAAAGGATCAACCATCAAATTTTGTTTGCTTACTTATGAAATTAGCAAAAGTCTCAAGTGATTCATTATCATCCAACAACCAGTAGTCCACAAAAGTCTTCTCAATCTTGTTTGTCAGGAAAGGTCTAATAAATAAACATTAAAGTAATTCATCATTCTTAAAAATCACTATTTTAAGTTTAATTAAATGAGTCTGACTACTTCTTCAAAGTATGCTGATGATAAAAAGAATATTCAAAAAGAGGTTGAATTCATGAGACAAGAAGTCTGAATAGACTTTCAGTCTCTTTTCATCATTATAAGTGGGCCATTTGAGCATGTTGTCAATCAAATCTTGCTCTGGCTGACTAAATTTCTTGAGTTCCTTTTGAATTAAGACAATAAATGAAGTCAACAATTTGAATATCGGTACTTGTGATTTATAAATTTAATATTGATGTCTTCTATCACATGACTGTCTAGTTTTAAACAGCTAACTGCTTTTCTGGCCTCTGAATAGCTCTGGTTCGATTCATAGCAGTCTTGCAATATAATCAAATTGAATTCACTAAACTTTTGATCCATATTTGAATTGAATGAGAGATCTCTTTAACAGATCTAAGGGTCTGTGTCAAAGTTATGGAAGAGATGAGCGTATATAAAAATATTGAGTACTAGTCTTTTGAAGTAGCCACTATTAGGAGTGAAGTGTAGCTCTATAGATCAATTTTAAATTCTAGAACTCTTCCATCTCCAGTAGTATTGAAGCAAGTAATAAGAAAGAATTTTTGAAATCCGTTGATAGTGTCTTACTCTGGAGAATAGGCGCTAGCCATGTGACGAGATTATAAATAATATTCAAAGATCTACTCCCCATCCTATATTCTGGCACAGAATTTTTAGTCATATTTTCTTAATAAGAAGAAGGCTGAAGATCTGCTTTAATTGAGTCATATTAACCTCCTACATTCAAATATTCTTTAATTTAAATTGTCTAACTAAATTATCTTATATTTTGTTTAAAAAGAGCTTATATCTAAATATATTTGTGGATTGAGTTTTTCTTCATCAAATGCAGTGTCTTAGACATATTGCCTCTTTAGGAGCATTGATGGTTTCTCTAGGAAATTTCCAATGGTCTTCTCCTGAGTTTTTCTATCTAAGATGTATCTATTCTCGTCACTCAGCGCTCTGTTAGATAGATTGATGTTTTTCCATTTAGCAAATCCAATATAGCTCAATATAATTTTTCTTTAACATATTTTTAAAAAGAGAAGACCAAATATAGCAAGAATTGGTGTTAATTGCAGCCAATTCTTATTGATCAAACTTGCTAATGATGTGCTTTGATATGTTGTCAGGATAGAATTGGAAAGCCCAGGCGTGGACTCTTACATTTTTCTCATTAAAGTCTCTAGCAATTTTGAATTTAAAGAATCTGTAATCTGAGCTCTTCTCTCAATCTTATTTTCAAAAATTTCTTTCTTGCTTAACGAAGAACTCATACTTTCCTTGATAATTTGGTCCCCTATAAAATCCTGATTGAAAGTGTGAGATGCTGAGAAATTAGTATTTATTGGTTGAAAATTCTTAAAGATTACATTTCCAAGAGTAACTGACTCATTATGAAGGATGAAACTAGCTCCAAATTAGTAGCTTTCAATTTCTCGAGTGAAACTAGCCATCTGTGCAAACCCTTCATTTCTAAATTAATTAGTAAGAGAATAGTGCTTACATCAAGATAGTATTCATGGTTTTTTTTGCGACCAAAAGGGCACAACAATTTTTCCTGTATTTTTATCAGCTGCGTAGAAATTATTGTCAAAGAAATTCCAGTGTAATCGCCTTTGCAAACCTCCTCTTCTCATTTAAGAGAAACAGAAATGACCAGCAATAGTTTTCTGTGGATCAAAGTCAAATTCCCCTTTTTAGACTATTGCTCGAGAGCTCGGGCCCGTTTCCGACCATTTAAATTTATATAGAGTCCTCGCTTCCCATTAAAACTATCTATCTTATAAACTTCTCTGTGCAACTAGTTGCTGGATATTACTGATACAGTATAATAGCTATTAAAAATATAATGAGTACTCAACCTCTTGTTTTGGAATAAGTCCGTCTAAGTTAATGTCTGAGCTAAAGGGACTCATATTCTTCCTGAAATAGTTATCAGTATTGATCTCAAAAATCTTGAGAGTAAGCTTGGTGATACTTTTTAAATCAACATGAAGTACGATATCCTCCTCTACTGTAAACTACTCCTTATTGTGGTTACACAAGGTGATGTATCTCTGATTTTCTAGTTACCTGGAAACATTTCTCGCTGCTTAGTTATCATCCATTTTTAAATTGTTAAGGTAGTCAAGTGTCGCTTTCTCCTATTCAATATAGGTGTCCTTAAAAATTGATCCATACTTCTGCTTAAGGTCTTCCCCTTTTTGGAAAATTTTAAAAATAGCAATATAGGAGCCCTTTGAAGTATGAGGAGATTATCTTGTTTTAAAATTTTTTAGCCCGTCAGTTTCCCTTCCAAAATTTAGATAGTGCTTGCCCATTCAGAGCCACTACTTCGGTCGTAAATGCTCTCAACGAAGTTATAGTTTTTGTTAAATGGATCTTAGCAGTATAGTAATAAAATATTAATAAAGAGGAGGAGTATTTCAGCATCAGGTCATGGTCATATTTCTCTAAAGAAAGTTAGGATGATTTTGTTTTAATGATTACCCTCATTATAAAGGCTTATCAAGAGAGCCAAATTTATGACCTTTTTTAAACTAAAGGTTAGAAGAAATTCTCATCTAAAAATTTTTTCGGGGAAAAACCCTAAATTCTCTCTTCTCCCCCTTTTAGTTCTTTGTTTTTTTAAGCTTTTTAAAAAAAAAGAAAAATAGGAAATTGAAAACTTGGTGGAAATTTCTCTATACGATCCTAAAATGGAGATTAACTCACTTAAATTCTTACTCCACTCTTATCTAAAACACTTGCAAAACTGGATGTTTTTTAATAGAGCTTGAGTAACTGTGCCACTGAGAATTTATTGATGTGTCTTTTAAAATCTGAGATATTATTTGAATAGTTGATAGCCTCGCCTAGAATATTATTGAAAGAATCCGAATCGAAGTCAATCTAATTAATGTTAGCAACAAAGAAAAAGGGTTAAGAATGTTCTTTAAGAAAAATTTGGGAAAAAATTTATTTAATTGCTTTAATCCAAAATTTTTCTTTATCTCTAAAGACAGATAAAACTAAAGATTGCCTTACCTAATGAATATTATGACGATAGCTGGTGGAGTTCATCAGAGACTGAGAAAGTTTCTGCTTGTCGAATCCTTCCTCTGAGTTGTACTGTATCTTAAATCCTCTGAGATACTCATCTTCCTCCTCTGAAGTTTCATCGCTCGCTTTTGGCTGGCCTTGACCTGTTTTACCTTTCTTGATCTTTTTTAGATTGGTCGGCTTTGGATGATCAGTGTTGAAAGTCACAAACTGCTTGAGTTTTTGAGTTTTCTTTTTTCTCTTCAGGAGTGCTTGCTAAATCGTAAGAAGCAAGGCCTCCCTTTTTCACGATCTGATGAGTCAGGGGGGTTTATCCATAATAGCTTTTGATTCTTGAAAATGCTTTCCCTTTATTTGTTTGGGTTTTCTTTGAAAGCAGTCACACCCTCTGTTTTAGAGTGTGGAAACAACTGGAGGAAGAGCTATTCTTCACTATTCAATTATAGTAGATTCGAGCTCTCTTTCAGATTTCTGTCAGAGAGAATGTACTTCTCTAGTCCTCTCAGAGATTAGTCAGAAGGCATATCTTAATGAATGTAAGTCAATTAATAATAATAGTTCTGACAAAAATCACTATAAATCTAAGATATCGACGTATGGAAGAAATATAACGGAGGAAATTAAAGAACAAGGAAATTTGAAATTTAATCGACTTAACTAACTTAAATGTCTTCCGGTCAAGGGAAAACCAATAGTAACTTTAAGGTTTCGCTAAAATTGTTTAGGTTTGTGTTTCAAGAGAGTAGTTCGCTCCTCATTTGACTTGCTCCCTTTGTTCGGGATGCTATCGTGATGCTCACACGTTGAACGAATGCATGTGCTCCTGTAACCATTCATCTCTTCTAATAACCTATAGTCTGCGGGAGATGCATCTATGAGTACTTTGCGCAAAACGAGAAGATCAGGAAGTGCCCTAAATGTCAGAATGCCATATAAGGCATTCCAATTAGCTTACTTCGCAAGAATATCACTCTCCAGCAGACAGCTGATATCGTTTTCTTTGAGTTCAAAGGGGAAGGAGAACGCTTCAAGAGCGAGGATCCGAGACATCCTCAAGCTCGAGAAAGAGAAACTCTCCAAGAGCTAAGCTACCTCAGGAATAAACCAAAGCCATCCCGTTTTCTTCCACCCTCAGACTTCCACTTCTCTTTCAGGTTCCAAGAACAATGAACAATCTACTCAGAAAGCAGTCTCATTTAGCTCAACTCTCCAAACTTCCTCTTCTGATTCAGTTGTTTAGGAATGAACAGTCAATCAAGCAGATAAACAGTAATTTAAATATCTCCCTATTTTAATAAACTTTGAGTTCTATCTTCTTCCTTTCAAAGATGACGACCAGCACTTAGTGATGGATGAACTTCCAAAGAAATTGAAGTACGCCAACAAGAACAGAGACATGATCTTTCTAAAGCGTCACATCTCAACCTACTTGAACGAGCCGGGAGAGAATATTGAGATCCTCTGCAAGAATTTCCCGTGCGCCGACAGTCACAGTCTTGAGTATGTTCATAAAACCAAGTGGCACGTCACCAACAAGAAGACCCTAGAGCTTATGTACAAGAGAAAGACGAGGTAATCTGCTGCTACCACGACTGCTCTTGTTTCCTAGAACAATAGAATGTAGTTTATTTGAGATTCTTAATTGCGATATAATTGTACATTACTTTCTGGTAAAAGCAAAGAGATGTGTCAAATAGGGGATATATTAACTTTATTGAATATAAAATACTTTTTCCTTCATTTTCTTTGATTAGTTAAGAATAATTTAGAATACAAGCTGTTTGAAGAGGAGCTATTAGAGAGTTGCTTTTATGGCTATGATTGCGACTCATTGATAAATTTAAAAAATGATATGGATACTTTAGCTTGAAGTTAAAAATGCACGGGAGTCTCTCGAGCTCTACTCATTATTTGGTTAAGGATGCAAGGCTTAAAATGCCTGATTTTAAAGAGATGAAGCAATAATTTACTAGTTTTAGAAATAACCATGAGCTTCATTTGGAGAAGCAGCAGCCTAGCGCTTTGAAGATATCAGTTTAGAGCCCTGATTATTCTAATAAATTTAGCCAGAGCCGCTTAAGTTCTCTTTTGATTTTTGCCTTGAAGAAGTAGCAATTTGTTAATAAGAAGAGCCTTGACTAACTTATTAAATCTATTGATTCATATTTCTGTTCTTTAGCACACTAAAATATAATAAAGTTGTCAGACCTTTAAGAAAAAGCTGTTCCACTTTTAGTTCCTTCCTCTAAGATTTCAACATCAGCAGGAGTTTTATAATGATTGCCGAAGGATTCATCATGAGTGAATACAGCATTCTCGCAATCTAAGTCTTCAACTTGGGACTGTAAATTATTGTTAGTAAGATAGATACTTGCTCTTTAAATGTTCTCTTAGCCTAAGCTAGCAGTTGATTTAACTTTTGTCATATTTTACTTGGGCTGATTAAAAAGATAAATTTGCTAAGAGCTATACTTAGACAGTACAAGCTAGATTATTGTTCTTCATTAAACCCTTAGGTCCATTTTGATGAGCAGCTGCGTTATTTTATTGCTACCTTTCTTAACTCTTTTTAAGTTTAATACCTGCTAATCCTTTGAGTGATTGTAGATTTTAAGTGCTTGACATCATATTCGATGAATTACTTTTTCTATGGCCAATCATTTCAGATTATGCTTAATTCAGTCTTTGTGATGATAGCTGATTAACTTGATTTTGAAGAAAACTTTGCTTCTTTAGTGATTGTTCTGCTTTCTATTTCAAAAGTTCTAAAGTCGATGCTTTCAAATTTTGGTTTTGAATTTGATTCTAATTCGCTGCAGTTTAACCATTCTTTTTGCTTTAAGCACTTATGTTAAGATTTGAAGATGATTTTGAATGAAGTTGACATTATATCTTATATCCAGACTTTTCTGCCAAGGTTTTGATCTCCCACAGTGCAGTTATTTCCGCTTATTTTCCTTCCCGAAGTCCGATATAACGTTACACTGCTTATGGCACATATCTCTGCACGCTAGCTTTACTTAGGTAAACTCTAGCTTTAATTCACTAATAAAGATGTTTTTGACTATGCTAGTCTGAAATTTAAGGCCTAAACGAACTACTATTGTGATTTTCAATAGATGATCGATTTGAAGCATAAGAATACTTGGTTTCTTGGTGACTTTCGATTAAATTTATATGGTGTCGCAGTTATTTAATGACACTAATATTATGGGAACAGGATTTCTGTATCCTCGACCCTTTAATTTCAAATCAGCAACTGCCTTGGGATTCACTAATCTCTATATCCATAGTCTTCAATTTGAAAAGCATGAACGAGTGCCTCGCTCCCTCAATATGCTCCTCGCTGCCCTCTCCTATCTTCTTCAATTGCACTTACCCTGTTTCTCTCAATGAAGCAGTGCCTCTGAAGCGACTGTGACTTTGATATGTGCTTCGCTTTGCTGTAACATAGTTCATGTATTAATCAATATCCGTCTAGTTACTCCGAAAACTTGGCCTCCAAACCTTCTTCAGTATCATATCCATGCGTGCACAAACACGGCATAACCTGATGCCAAGAATCACTTAAATGTGCTCTCAATTTATATAAGCTTCTTGAAAATCTCTATTATAAACGAACATCACATATAACTTAAACTTCTGTCTTGTTGTAGGACCTTATAATATGACTCATTCCCTTCTTTTGACCATACACCCCACATATTGCCTCTTGTGTGTTCTGGCTTGGGACTGAGAGTAAAAAAGATGTATTACCTGTCCATGCTTAGAAGTTATCCAAAAGTTCTCAGCTATAGCCATATTTCTCGTTGCAATTTGCTCTTATTGGGATGGCGGAAAAAAATCCATACTCACACTCGCTTTAGTATAAAATCTCTCTACTATAATGTCTCTAGTTGAATCAAATAATGGAAAGTTTAATACCTATCTTCTTCAACTGCGGTCAGCAAAAGAATAATTTACAAATCCTGAGAGGATTAGTCTAATTATATTCACCATATCAAATCAAAGTGTCACTACGTAAAATTTAATGTGCATACAGTGTAATAATCTTTCTCATATCTCCTCAAGTTTCGTCCATCTATCAAGTTTTAATTTAACCAGTATATCTTATAACGGTTTACCGTCCTAATCCTCTTATGAAAATATTTAATCCACATATGAGTCATCAAGATCAAAATAAAAAGTGCATTGAATTAATCGAATCACAAGAACTTCCTCAGTCAGAACTTAGAATATCTTGAAGAAATTCGACCCTTCTCCGGCTCTCATTCTTTTAGGCAACTCTCTTATAATCTTTCATTAATTTTAACTTGACTATGCCACTTCCATAACTACTTTTATGCGTGACCATTTCAAACCTACCATAACTCAAAATAATAAATAATTAATCCGGAATCTTAAATATAGTGAAAATATTAATTTTTTTGGAAATAAAAAATATCTAAGTTGGTATTAAAGTAATTTCTTATTAATACTTTGTGTAAATAGCAATAAATTTTTTCAACCCTAACAAGCCAAAATCTAATCTTTGGAAAGTGACCTGAAATCGACTGTTTTCCATTAATTATCTTTGAATTTTTTTAAAAAAATACCATTCAAATAATTTGTTTTCTCTTAAATCTTAGAAGAATTAAATTGAATGTAGTAATAATGAGTTTTTTTCAATTAAGACTGCCCTTTTTTATTTTATTAAATCCTTGATTAATTCTCAATTTTGTCCTAATAAAGTTTCTATGATACCACTTACTACAAGTCATCCACATCTATAATTTGTAAATGGTAAGCGGAGCTATAAGTGCTCACATTCCAGAAAATGAAATTTAAGTGCAATGAAAATCACAGATGACGCGAAAGAGCATAACATTCTAAGTATCATAGATTAATTCAAGATAGTATCCTAGATATATAGGTAGTTAACGAGCATTTTAATTTCCAATATCAGAAACTATAAATTAAAATATATAAAAAGAAACAAAGAGCCCTTGTTTAGTTAAATCGCATTAAGATACCAAGAATACTTGATATTATATTAATCGAAGACGAATTAAATTATCTCCTATCTCTCTATCATTATTGTGTTTGTTATATCTTATATTTTATTCGGATCTCTTGCCTACAAGCAAAAATTAGATAGAATAATCGGGAAACTTTAAAGAAATAGTTATAGACCCCAAGTTACGCAAAAATATAACGGGTATAAATATAAGATAATGTTTCAGCGTAATAAATTCCTCAATAAGATAAGCTATCTCAACGGCTTAGCTTACCGAATGACATATTTTTTAGTCAAGTTTAATATGTACAAAATTCCAAAACAAGTTAGACTAGTGAAGTATGCTATTTACCTTGAACCTGTACTAACATATTATTATAAAGTTTCATTATGAACATTAAATAGAAACACTAATTAGGAAGCGATCATTTTCTGAACTAAATATCCTGATGAATGCTGATGAATTGGCGAATAGTACTATCAATTACATTTAAGAGAGAGGTAAGCATTATAATATGAAGAGACAATTTAGAACTATTGTCTCGTCGAGTTCAGAAATGCAAGTAAATAAAACACTCATAATGTATAAGAAATATCATATGAAACCCTAAATCGATATTTAATGGATAAGTATCCTATTATTAGAAGTATAAGATTGGCTATACACCCATAAGATAACAATATAAAGGTGGAAAAAATGGTTTGCATTAAGTTAGAATAAAATTTACTCTATCTCTAACATAATAGTTTAAACACACCCACATAATCTTACTTTTAAGGCTCTGCCACTATTAACTCGCGATATATTATAATTTAAGTCATATTTGACTGAAAGACCTTACAAAAATTTCTATTGTCAAATATTAAACTTTATTGCACATGAGAAAATCTTTAGTGAGTTCACTATCATCCCACATATATAAAAGACTATCTCGTACTAGCTGATGAAATCATGTAAGACTGAATGTTAGAAATTGTATAATGATCCTATGCGATGTTCACTCCATAGCCATTAATTAATATAGTCTAGAAAAATTCTGATACTAAACCCTCGACTAAAATAAAATAAAAATATTTCAAGTGAAGTGGCCGTATGACAAACTCATGCCAGAAAACCCTAGTAAATTGTAGATGATAAAGATAAAGGAATGATCTTAATGCTTATAGTTAGTGGCGGATAGACTATCTACAGCCTCTATGAACATCCTCAATAACGACTTTAATAAGCCTTATAAATTCTAAAAATTACAGAATTAAACGTGAAGAATAATACGAAGTAATTCAAGGGCATTACACTATAAAAAGAGGAACTTGACGTAACTCTATAAACTCACCACTCCACCTCCACCGAATACTCACACCTCCACACAACTTAAACATACACACCAAGCTCAAAAGGGTGTTCACGTCGCTATGAATAACACGCATCAAATTTATGACGGTTCGCCTCTCTAAGAAAATACCGTTTTCTTCAACAAGCCAAATTAGACTCTCTTAATTCAATGAAAAATATAAAATTTATAAAATCATTCAGAATCGACGCATATTAATATAAGTTATTCTCATAATATAAGTTCATCTAAAATGTGACCGACTCTCTCAATAAACAGTAAATGATACAATATAATGCATCAACGCTAAATTCAATATCCAATCCAACTTAACTCTCTAGGATCTGAAACTTAAAAATCAAGAAACCAAGCCCTCAATAAAAACATTTATTAATATACCTTAAAGCTAAAGAAGATCTCTACTAAAATCCACAATACTGCCAGGCATAAACCACTATCAGTCCTAGATCTCTCGTTTTATATCAACCTACATGATCTAAGCAGAATATACTGAACCCCGAACATCCACTTAAAAAAATACCCCGAAAATAAGATAGAGATCATTAGGAGACTCACACGAGTTTATCCACTTCTACTACTGCAACTCTATAAAAGTATAGTAACGAAAATTGTGCACTTAAATCACACTCAGAACTCTATCTTTATCCAATTAATGTAGTGTATGCGTAGTCAAGTCAGCACATGATAATAAATAAAGCCAAGGACAAGCACTTTGAATATATTTCATCAGAATATATCGTGTCGCATAACCTAGAGGAGATTAACAAATCCTATCAATCTTTCCCCACCAGATACATTTGTAGGACTGCTAGACGATTCTAGTATCTTATAGTATGAAATAACTCATAAATGTAATGCAAAGGAGCCCCTAACCTAATTAAACAAAGCCTCTTTTCTTTAGTTCCCACCTCATTTAAATCACTCATAAGTATAATGCAGTCCATCTCATCATCTCAAATATAAATAAGCCTTGTGACTAAAGCCAATCACACTCTCTAATATTAAATGAGATAGTTGCTAATGTAGAAAAGATTAAATTATTACAATCAGAGATATTTAAGATGATACACGTCCTTAGCAACTAGTTAGAAATATATCTTAATTACTCCATATCCCGAGTGCTTGCTACCCTAATAGGCAGGTTGATAACGTGAAAAGAGTAGAGAGGGGGGGGGGGGGGGGGGGGGGTGACCAAGCCTCCTACTCATCAGTAAGCGTAACGAGTACTGTAGATAGTGAAGATGCTTTGTGCACAATCTAATCTCTGTAAGAACTTATACAATTGATTCATTAGTGATACAATATCACTAATATGCTGTCACACATAATTAATTCCTGCATCACTTATTTAGAATGACATTAAATATTTATCAAGAAGCTACGGTATAAGTGTGCTCTCTCTTTTAATTAAATTCTCTAGTATAATATTAAGGGCTTTTAAATTAAAGAATTGAATTCTAATAGGAAAAGAGTTGGCTGAAAAGAAAGGAATGAGACCTGCTAAGGTTCCAAATTATATGTTGATTTATAAATTTGAAAGCAGTAATAATATCAGTGAAAATCGATTAACATATATATATTTATTTGTGTGTTGTGAAAATGAAAAGATCTGCACACTTATGCTTGATGGCTTTGGCTGTATGCCTCGCAATCTCCATGCCCTACTCCTCTGCTAAGACTACTATTATTTAAATTTTCTAAAATTTAATCATAAGTACACAAACACAATTAAATATAGTCTCTCTGATTTAACTAAGATTTAATCTAAATATTTAAATATAAACCATTCATCATAAAAAATCAACATTATTTAATTATGACTTGTGAATAAATAAATTGAAAGTCTCTTCCTCATAAACATTATGCATAACTCTAATCAAGGCTCAAAAACCAAAAGTGTAAATAAGCGCTCCTTGTGACAAAATTTTATTTATAAGAATTATTACCTAGAGTGCTTTCATCAAATTAAAATATCATAAATCTGTCGTCATAAGCTCTGACTGCTTCTCCATAATGAGAAACCTTAATTCTACTAATTCTACAACAATATCTGTATTTATATTGCTATCATCTTTATATCGGACCCATATCCATGTCACCTATAATTCTTATCCCCCTTGAAATACAAATAAATAAAATAAGAAATGAAGAATCACGAATACATCCGTCGCAATATTATTCCTCTTCCTAAGCCTAATAAGAATAATTCCCATATCAAAGTATCTTTTGAATTATACTATCCCCAAATGTGTGATTAAGAATACAGCAAATTAATAGCATCCGAACAACATTTCCTAAAACTGCTCCCTATGAACCTACTAAAGGCATCTGTAATTCTATTAGCATAAACAAATTTCTTCTTTCAATCACAGAAGTGTTATAGGTATGGAGAGAGCAATGTTATAGTGACGACTCATTAATAATTCACGCATTACAATTAAACTCAATAACATTTTCCTGCCATTCCCGCTCTCACATTTTCTAATCATCTACGCTCTTCTCCCATAGAATAAAAATAAAGTAAATATTAAAGCATGGTCGTATATTAATAAGCTACCAAAGATCAAAACCAGTTAGCGTTTTATTGTCTATACTCAAGACATCGAAGAACGTCAGACTGTGTACCTGCTTATTGTAAAGAACCAACCTCAAGGGCTCCATGCTATTTTCTTCGATCCTTCCTCCATAGTAAATGAGCTCTAGTGATCGCCACTTCCTTCTGGTCTCCCGTTAATGTTGTTTATGACAATACTGAACAGTCAGAAATTGGGGTAATAACGCACGAAGACCAACATTCCTCGTCCAGCGTAGATCGTCATAATGAGTCCTACAGGATTATAAAAAGACTTCAGTACGATTCAATGTCAGAATTCATGATAGAAATTATCATGATGTAGTCATCATCGATGTTCGTACCGAGCTATATTTGACTACGTACTTTGCTGTTGCCTCAATACAAGTAGTATCTGCATTTTTATGTACGCTCATTCATAACTAAGAAGTATCTATGATTCGAATCACTTTTGAAAGGTAAACTCAATTTCATAACTATAGATGAGCTATTACTTATAAATAATTGAATAAGTGTTAAAAGAATACTAGTTTATCTAACAATAGAATAATCTACGCCTGTATATTAGATTACTCCTAATACGAGAGTGAGATTACTTTCGCTCAATACAGAATTTCACCCATGCGACAAGTCTTGGTCGAGAGCCTCAGGATGCACTCTAGAAAATGAAAGGAAAACCATTCAATGCCACTCAGTCTAGTAGCTTTTTAATATGTGGAATCTGAGCTTCAATTAGACGCTAGACTTTTGCAAGGATTCCAGTCCTACACCAGAAGACTAACCTTGAAGACTAGTCTTGGCTATCGGAGCGCTTAAATCTTATTGTTCCTTATGCTTCTAGCCAGGTTGGTTTCATCGCATTTCTTGCTCTAGAAGAGAATCTCTCTGTGACCGAACTTCTATTATTATCGAATTTCGTTGAGCATTCTCCCTTTTTGATAGCATAATAAGATCAGTTGCTAGAGAGAGAATATAATACTCGTGTCGATGTGTATAGCTACTCCAATCAGTATGTGAAGTTTCGATATAGTTTATATAATTGCAAATTACTCATACCATATTAGACACCAACTACTACTTTGGTTCGTGACTTGATTTAACATGCACCTATACGATAATATGGAGGGCCACTCATCCAGCAAGCCTGCATACAAATAATCATCATACTCCAGAGTTGTCCCATAACTTTATAAAGTATATTTTATCAGATTTCTAATTGTCAAAGAAGTCGTGTATTACAAGCAATTCAGCATCAGCTAATCTCTTCTGTAAATTCCAAATAGTACGATTCTAACACGTGCTCGCGTCCACTCCTAACACATACACAAAACACTCACGGCAGAAAGAACTTACCAGACAGACGCCAGAACTATCCTATTAACAACTTTTCCACTATAACACAAATTTAACGCATAATAATACGGCTTATTGATATTCATTATGGTACTCTCTTACCCTTGATCTATAAGTAATCATATATAGTATCAGATATAAAATAAATCTACCAATATAGTGTTTTGTAATAATTCTCGCGTTCATTTGCTATAAGTCTATGTGATAATTATCTACCATGTCGAATAAATCCCTTAGAAATTTTAAGACATGCTTGAGCTTTTAGCTAAAATAAATCTAGCCCCAAAAAACTCTCGTATATCTAAATTATTATCGAACAGTATACAACTTGGCTACGTCATCTTTGGTAATCGTTTCCCTGAATAGATCTGGCTCATGAGAGAGATGAACAAAGTAAATTTACACTCTTGCGAATAATTTGAAAGATAAATGTTTAAGAATATATTGAAATCATAAGGGAAGAATAGTAAGTCATGTCCCATACCTTCATCAGCACAAACATCCTATATACCAAGAAAGTGTGATGTTTGGTTCTTTGACGAAGCGAACAACCAATCAAAGCTGAGAATTAATTGCAAATTTCACCTAGACGAAATGATCAATCAATTTATTTAGTAAGTCACTCCGCAGACACCATTCAATAATCTTTTCAGTTACATGAAATATATCGGTAAATCCACTTTTCATTCATATAACAGTCGACCTCAAGCAAATACATGCACTGAGAGAAATACTAATAATGAAATTGAACAATCAACTGAAAACAATCATTAAATCTATTGCTGCATGCTTGATGAAGCAAGATTCTATACAATTTTATGAACTTTAATTCACTTGTCTTACTTAGAAATAGTTTATAAGCCTGCAGTTCATATTATCTATAGTAATACGAACTTCTCTTCTAAGTGCCATCAGTATGCGTGCAATTGCAATTATGTATATAACACTTCAGAAAGAGAGATAAATAAACTGCCATTGATCTCGACAGAAAGAGATTAGATAGAAGTAAACTCATCTCCGACTTGGTAGTATATCTTCAAATATATCCCTCAATGTCTATACTCAGAACTTACTGAATATACTGCCTCTAGACATGACATAATACTCTGCATTCTCATTTGCCGGATAGTCGAACTTCCCTCTATAATCATACATTTAATTCAATACATCATGGCGGTAGAGAAATAAACATTGTAACTAATTTGCTTACTTAATCATAAGAATATGTAGTCCTATCAGTGAGATAATTTCAACAATGTGAGTCCTCGATTCAATACTAGCTGCTTTCATTCACACATCCTTCACGTAACTAACTTTCACTCAGATTCTTTGAGTGATGGTGGAACTTTTAGCTCAAAATATGGATGGCAACAGCAACATAATCTGAGAATAATGACATATATCTTTAGTATAGAAGGATATATAGCAATTAATTTTCTAAATGAATTAACATTTTATCCGAATTCCGGTTATCAGGTTTAGAAAGGAAGGTTTTAGACACGCTTCTTAATAATGAGTTCTAATCAATCTTCATAAGATTAATGTTATAATCTGTACAGAGAAGATCCCCATCCAATAACAAGATATACTCAGTGCGAACACTAAATAAACCTCACTTCTAATTTTAATATCAAATGAGAGATCTTCGACAGCCTTTATATATAGATAACTGCGCTAGCTCACAAGTATATTAAGGTTGCAACCTTTTGCTGTATCTTTACATCTTGGATGAATCCAACTCCTCAATCCACTTATAACTGTTACACTGATCTCCCAGATGTATATGCTTATTATACTATTTGTTCTATTTATCTAGGAAGAAACTGATTACTAAAAAATAGCCTTAAATACAGAAAGGGAGTTGACGTAATAACAGGTGACAAAGCAAGACTAAAGTTCTCTCTGAGCATGATAAGCTATTAGAACACAAGCGAGACATTATTTTCTCTTGTTTACTAACGAGCTATCCATAGCGCTCGATCTAATTTTATCGTATCTGAGCTCCTGTAATTTCAAATTCTAAGTACCCTCCTCAATCGCCACTACATTCAAAATTGACAATAAAATTTCGTCATGATATATACATGTCGAAGTTGTGAGCGAATAGATGAATTCACTGACAATTAATAGGTAACTGTCGATGTGAATAATTTAACAAACATATTTAGGACAGCTATCATTTATTAAAAATGTTCTATTATTATAGATCTGATAAGTACTCGTAACGAAGATGGATATACTATAACAACCCTCAACATCATCTAGGCAACTCTATACGTAATTAACTCGGTTCATTTCCAATGAAAGACAGAAGGAACTTACCAGCATAGAGGTCCTATGAAGCCTATGAGAGGAGATAGCACCAACCTGAACTTAGAAAAGCAATACACATAAGATTGCACCTCATACCTAGCATCTATAATTAATAACTTCCTATAATCAAACTTGCCTGTGAACATTCAACTAATCCTAATAAATAATGATCTTAACAAATAAGTTATAATTCCAAGTCACCATTAAGAGCATCTTATGGACAAAATATCTTAACACATTAATTAATATAATATGCAGTACCAAGTTTTCTAAATTAGATTGCAGCCTCTACAACAAGTTCGAAAGTAAGGAACCATGCCAATCAGACTGTGCTCAATCAATCCAATCCTATAAGAATCGTGATTTCTCTTATAGAAACTTCTCATACAATCAATTACATGTCTTAAATATTTTTACTAACGTATTCAATAACAAGAATAAAAGAATCTTGATAGTGAACCTCTATACTAGCTTAGCTTACATAAGAGCACTAATCTAATCAGCCATGATGACAGAATCAGCTTCTACGTTCATACTATATTTGCAATCTACATTAGCTGAGATCAATTATTGTTATAAACTAATTGACTTGAATTTTATAAAATCAATACGATCACGTAAAGACCTCCTAATAATAATCATTAACTAATAAGTTCTAAAAATTATTAGGTGAGTGGAAAGAATTATTGTGATAGAGATCTCTAGTGTATAGCAAAATTTATTTTCTATCTAGTGAACCGACTTCATTATATCACCAATAATATAAAGAGGGGCAGCTTGAATACACATATATAAATCATTCAATATGTCTTTGCTAAATTATTATATTTTAACTCCACGATCTTAATTTATTTGTTGAATTGCTGTTGATAAAGATAATTATAAAATAAGAATAATAGGTTTAATATAGATTAAGTCACAGAAGCAGAATAATTGATATAATTAAAATATAATATGAATTTACCGAAAAATGGTAAAGCCTCCTCTGAAAATAATTGTCAGGGTCTAATAAATGAGTCTATATAGAGGATCAAGATACTATTGTCAGGTATTTGTGTCGTGTTTGATAATAACATTAACATACTTTGGATTGCGATTTAAATACTGAAAGCACGACATGGATAATATCCTCTGTCTGGTCCTACTTTCTATATTCGATATATACCCAATACTCTATCAGCATAATCCGAGGAGAATGTGTGCCCCTCTTATCCCTTACCCAGGTCTATGTATTATATATACTATAATACACTGAATGTAGCATCTTTATTCCTTGTGCCTCAATTTTTTTATTAAAATTAAAACATAACTATTAGCATAGAATGCGCCTACCTACTCCTCAGCCTCGATTATGCACACCTAACTGTTACCTTCCTGAACTTCCTCATTTTCTCTATTTTCGTCATATACCTTAAGCTATTGTATGTTCTTCCAGAAGATTAATTCCTCATTATGGTAATATTCATAGGCCTTTAAGAATCATCTTAATATTATTTTCTATTCACAAATACATCCATAAACTATTTTCTTACGTCTTTCTCTATATAAAGAAGAATCTCATAATATAAGAAATACTTTCTACCAAGCTATTCTTAATTGTGGAGAGTAAGCATCAATTATAATTCCATAAGAATTTAAAATTAGTTTTGGAAAGCAAAGAAAAGTTATATATCGTTAAATTAAATAATTAATATATATATATCTCAATTATTATATTTCCTTTAAATATTCCACTAAAGATGATGACGCTATTATAGAATCCTTATATTGAAGCATATGCATAAAATTAAATCTTAAATGATCAGCATTTATCTGAGAGGAAGCTAATCTGCCTTAAGTCTAAATCCATAGTAGAGCTACCTATAAATTCCGTTTTCAGTATGATTCAAGATCTTGAGCTGAAACCAACTTTACCCATCTTGTGTAGTATTATCGTTCTTTACTCTTCTCTCCTCATTCCAAACCAAATAATAAATATGTAGTAAGAACATATACTATTATAGTCAATATAATTTAAAATATGCCCAGTTCTAAGTGGAACTCCTAATCAGAATAAATTCATAAATACCTACTAAACAGAGCGAGCACTTTTGAGACGACTATTATACCTTCGTTAAGATAAGAGATCAAGGAAAAAAGAACACACAATTAGAGTGGATAATAGTCATGAATGTATTGAATTTAACAATCAAATGCTAATAGCTATCTCTTCCAATTAAAACCTAAAGAAAACTCTATTTGACTGTAGTGATATATAAATCATAATATATACGCTAAAATATTAATATTTAGCTCTTACCTAAGCTCTGTTATATCAACTCAGACTGATTGAAGGATTTTAGAGTATAATGACTTTTTATCAAAGTTTCAATTAAGATCTGCACTCTCGTCATCATAAGTCAGTAAGGTAATTAAATTTGCCCACTTAACGCCTGATATCTTCGCAAATTCTTTCAAGTATTCTTATTTAACAACCACACCAATGTCCTCCTCTTGAACAGTATGTGCCCTCATTATTCTATATACATGTCACCCACACACGTAAATATTAATATCTAATCGTCCGAAGATAAAGCAATACCCTTTCCTAACTCTCATTAACTCTATATATCTCGTACACCTCTTCTTCCTAAAAGTTGTGCTACGTCCATCTAAAGGTTCAAATCTGAAACAATCCCCGATATATCCAATATAAATGTTGTCTGATTACCTAATGTTCTCAAAGCTAGTGCTATAACTAACCTTGGTGAATTGGAGAGAAAGCTCGTAGAAAGCTTTAAATCATTGAGTCCCGTAAGTATGAGAGACACCATAAATTCACCTCAGCCATCAATAAGTATGAAGAGACCTATTATAACTAAATATACATTTTTACCTCCACATCTTTTCTCATGTACTGGCTCAAATCTTCTTCCTCATATGCCTTGAATTCGACCTAGAGAAAATCGTGTACAAAAAGGATGAAAATCCTCTAATCTTCTCGACATACTTGCAAATCATAATATGATCAAGAGAAGTGTCTTCAGTGCCTAATTCCCTGAATTTTGCAATTCTCGTCACCTTATCCTGACACCAACTATCCTAAATGAATCCCGACAGAAGCTTAAGAGCATGAAGATGATTAGCCATACGTTATTTAGCAGATCTGAAGCAGAGCTTAAAGTAGTTTGTACTAAGGAGACCAAGATACTAGCACAATAAATGATAATTAGAAGTCAATAGAATAAGTGAAGTAGAGTATAGTTCTGAATCTTGGCATTTATTGTACGTACATATGATTTAGCTTTCTGAGGAAGACCTGAAGACTGATTAATGCATCAGCGAGAGAAGAGAAGACGCTGATTTGAAGAAATGGCCTTGCATAATGGGAATAATCCGGCTAGTTTGACATGAATAACTGAAGCATGGAGATATGTAGTCAAGAATTTCACATGATGTTATCTATCTCTCTATTATATATATCAACATAATCATCCTCAATGTCACTGCATGATACAATGAAGGATAAACATAATTTAGCTTTTATATATTATATATATTATATATATATATATATATATATCTATTAAATCTATTAAATATCTATTATCTATCTAATAGCAGTATGTACCAAATGTATTTTTTATTCATTTCTAGATCTAGGAGAAAAGGAATTCTATATATTATATCTATTATTTTGTTTTGAATGAGGAGCCGAGTAAAAAGATCTACCAGGGAGGGTAGTAGACTTGAATTCACCTCCCCAGAGAAATCGTCAAGTAGCGAGGAAGATTCTTCAAGTCAAGATGAAAAGCTTCAAAAAGATAAAAAGCAAGATATAAATTATTCGCTCTCTCATAGATAAAAACAGAAATTTAAATTAGAGATTAATTAATTCAAAATAATAAAGATATTTTTTCAAAAAATATTAAAAAAATTAAAGATATTCAAAGTGTTGCAAAATTCTTATATTATGAGATATCTTTTATATAGAAATAAAGAATGGTTGAATTAAATATAAAGCTGACAAGGGCCAAATAAATCTAAATAATTAAGAAAACTAGCTTAAATTTCACAAATGGAAAGAGGAAGAGGAGGACACAGAGGTGGCCATAGAGGTGGAAGAGGAGGCTTAGGATAATAGTTCTGTTTTATTTAAATGGCCAAGGTAAAGATGTTACGATTTCAAAATCCATGACCTGGGTACTAAGACATGGAGCCGTAGAGCTGGGTTTGAATATGAGGAACGACGGTTACTTGCTCCTCTCAGATCTTATGGAAGTCCAAAGAATGAAATGTAATCAAAATCTCCTAAATTAGCCTAATTTTCTATGACTGAAAATAATGTTAAATTCGTAATTTAAATATACAAATCTGTCTGTATAATTATACCCTTTAAAAAGGTTTTTAGCACTTTTGATATTGAGAAAAATAAATAATTTAGCAAACTTGATTATTTAGCTCACTTTATTATGATATGCATGAGAAATAATTGTAACTGATCTATAATCCATACATTTAGAACTGAAAGTAACAGTCGATGACATAAAACACGTAGTAGATACAAATGATAAGAAGAGATTTCAAATAAAGAGTGAAGCTGATCCTGTCACAGGTGAAGAAGTCCTCTACATAAGAGCTGTATAGGGTCACACTATCAAGACTTATTGTAATTGAATACTTATAAAATATTAAAGACAATTAATGATGAGGAGCTACTAAGAGAAATCAAGGATCCCTTTTTGTATGAGGAAGTCATTCATGGCACTTACTTGAACTGTGTAGAGGCAATAATGAAAACTGGACTGAATAAAATGGCAAGAAATCATGTGCACATGGCACTTGGAATTAACTTTTGTTTAAGCCTGATTAATTTTTGAATGCCAGGCAAGAATGGAGTAATAAGTGGTATGAGGGCATCATGTGAAGTTTTAGTCGAGGTAAATCTTCCTAAGGCTATGATTGCTGGCTAAGTTCCCTTCTTCATTTCAGAGAACCGAGTAATTCTGTCGCCAGGTGTTGAAGGTATAGTTCCCTCTTAGTACTTCAGATCAGTCATCAACATTTTAAATCTTCATCCTATGTTTCTTAAAATTCACATGAAGTCTAAAGAATTCATCTACAACGCGCCCTTCGACTACATCTGCGTATACGACTTTGAATGTCAGTGTGAGGAGGGTACTAAGAACTTGAAATTCAACGAGATCATTGAATTCCCAGTAGTCTTGATAGATGTTAAGAACAAGAAAATAGTTGCAGAGTTCTAGACTTACGTCAAGCCAGTGCTTGACCCAGAACTCACTCCCTTTTGCACTAAGCTTTTTTTAATCAGCCTGATAATCTTTTAAAGCTTACTGGAATCGAGTAAAAGCAAGTGGATGAGGGAGTTCTTCTCCAAGATGCAATCAGCAAGGTGCACTAATTCCTTGAGAGCTAGGGAGTTTTAGGATCTGAGTTTATTATAAAATGAGTGGACTTTTTATAGTTTGTGTTTCTGTCATGTGGAGACTTTGACGGCAACACCATCAGAAGAGAAGGCTCTTCATAAAGGTTTAACCTTCCTTCTTACCTGAAACGCTGGATCAATGTCAAGAAAGTTTTCCCTTCTATAATTCTTAGTAGATTATTTTCCCTGTGCACCTATTCGACGAGAAAGCACCCAAGAACGAAGTGAAGTTCGTGAAGGATGTGAGAAAGCCGCCTGTATCTGGAATGGGACACATGTTAGCACTCTGTGGACTAGAACTATAAGCAAATTAGTTTTTATCTTCACAGCCAGTTAGATTAATTGATTATAGAGGGCAAGCACCATTCTGGAATAGACGATGCAAGAAATATAGCAAGATGCGTAATTAGAAGTCTAGAAGAGGGCTTTGAGTTCCACCAAGGAATGGTCCTATCTCATCCTTTTTCTGTGGATCAAGGCAGTTTATATTTTTAAAATATGGCAATGACGCTAAAGAGGAAGAAGAGAAGGTTTGAATAAAGAAATACTGCAGGCTTTACTATAAATAGTGATTAAATAATTAAGAACGCTTCATCAAGCAGCAGCCAATAGATTTAATGATTGCTTTTCTTGAAGTTCATAACTAAGATTCTAGTGCTAATTTAGTCGTGTTTTAATGAAATGATAAGAATATATTTGATTAGGATTCTCTGCAGGAGTCTATAAAGAATGACCTTGCAGTATTATAATTAGTGATTCCTCACTTCAAGAACTCAACCTCTTGAACTTTATGAGAGGGAACTCCATGATACTTCTTGATCAAATTCATAACATCTACTGTGAAGTATGACATGTCTTTACCAGCTAGGAAGCCAAGATGACCCAAGTTGTATTCCTTGTAATGAACGAGAGTTTTGGCGAGTTACTAGCTAGCCCAGACGTTATCTTCGGCATCGGCTAATTCATCCTAGCTGCCAACGAACAAACCAATTGGCACTTTTGTATTAAAAAAGTATGGAAGATATTTCAATACATGTATATGATTGTGATAGTTGAAATATCGATTTCTGGTGGGAAGTCTTGGCCATAGTGCTTTTGGTTGAGGGAGGCAGAGCCGTAATCATACTTTTGGAATTTACCAGAAGAGATTAGCTGAGCGAAGTTAAAACCTTAAATTCGATATGAATGACTTTAAGTGGAGGAATTGCTTGAGACTTGAGCCGCTGGGATAGTGGCCTCCCATATATACCTACAGGCGCTGTTCATCAACCAAAGTAGTGTTGTTATCTGATACCATGTAAATCATGAACTCGCAAACTGAGGGAAGAGAATACACATAAGTTTGCTATTTATAAGAGTGTCACAGAGGATTCTCATGGAGCCAGTCTCGAACCAACCTGGCTGGAAGAAATCATAGATTCCTAAGGTGTCGCAAGTAGTTTCAAGCAGCTCTCTTGTGAGGCTGGAATCTGCAAAAGTTGGCAAATGAAAGTGATAAAATTAAAAGTCTTGACTGCTGTGGCCTTGATGTTCTTCATTTAAGTGACTGGGCCGACAGCTGCGAAGAGAGAAACTTTTTGAGCGAAGTATTCCTCGTTAGCAGTTAAGGCGTAGAACATTTGAGATTAAATAGTATCTTTCTATTCAATAAGATGTACCCTGAGAATGAGCTACATAAGCTTACAATCAATAGATACTGTAAGATAAAAACAAAGCAACTTTCTATTGACCGGCAACAGCAAGTACGTAGTCAATCATAGCTGGTAGATCGTGATCTCCCATTTCAATGAAACTGAAGTCGAAATAGTCTTTATTGCTCATGGGCTCAGCAGAAGTGTGGCTGTACTTATTACCTCTGTTATTACCGAGCCAGACGTCGTAACCCTCTCTTGAGGCTACAAAAGCAGGAGCCACTTGAGGGTGGTTCACAATCCAGCAGTCAGCTGAGTCCTCGAGTCCGTGTTGCATAAACACAACTGGTTTGCCTTCAGCTTTAAATAACCTGCTATATTTTTATGAAGAGCTGATGGCTCAGAAGCTGAGCCGGGAATGCGGAAAAGTTTGAGTTTGTAGCCGTCTTGAGTCGTCACTACATGCTCTTCTAACGCAAAACCGTTTTGAGTGATGATTTCTTGAATAGTCTTAGTTTGGTCAGATAGACCGTCATTGCTCGGTGCCTAGTAATAAAGTAGTCAGTACTGATCATTCAAAGGATTGTGATATGGTTAATTTTTTTATTTATGATAAATTTATGAATGGTTACCTATGCAGAAACTAAGGTGTAAGCGAGTAATCCTATCAGCTTAGAAATTTAATGTAAATTATATTTATAGTAAGTAATTTATTTAGCTTGATAGATGAGATTGCTGTTTTCATTGTAGACCCAGGAGGATATTATAATTAATAGTATAGGATTTTTCAATCTATTAGAGTCAACAGCGCTAAGAATAAATTTTGTCTTTATTTTAAGATAAGTTATCTTGCTTAGTTAATTAAAACAACTGAAACAGCTATCAAATGAAGCATAATATTTATTGGTATAAAAAATTATAATAAAATAAGTTATGGAATTAATAGATCACTTGACTACACAAAAAGCTAAAAGAAACACTCCCTGTAATTCTAGTTTATAAAGGAAAGCATATCAGTATGCTTGAAAATTGTCATTCACATTCATTAAAATGAGCGAATACATAATGGAAGCAAAGTATTACTATGAATAATTAATTCAGAGAGATTGCCAATGCTTTGATAATTCAGGTAGCAAGCATGGTATAGTAATAAAAGAACTCTATTTCAAGACTTCAAAACTTGCTTAAAATCATTAACTAAATCTCATAAAGAGGAGAAACCTTGCACACTAAATGGATGATGACCTTTGATATTTAAAGTGGACTACCAAGAGAATTATTAAACCTTCTTCAATAATGAGAATTCTTAAGATCTGAGTAAAACCGAAAAGAGATATTCGTTTCTTAGTAGCAAACAAAGTCGTGAAAATACAAAGGCCTTTAAAACTTTGATAAGTAGCTTAAAACTACTTTAAGCATTTAAAGTAGATGCACATTCTTTCTCAAAGCAGTAAGAGCTCTAAAACACTTACATATTTTATTTTAATTAGCTCTTATTTAGTTGGAGTGAGTCTCTCTAATAGAGTATAGTGAGTAAATAAGAAATCAGTTTGATTTGCGTTCCTGAATCTATTAGCTCTTAAGTATTGAAATGGACATTGAAGAAAAAATAAGCTAAAATGCCGACTAGATTTTATAAATTATTTTAGAAAGAGTTGCTTTGAAGAACAAGTCTAGGTCACTCACATTGAGCTGTCCATTGCTACCTTATTTGCTATCTAAATTTGGGAAGTGGAAGAAATCAAAAACTTTCAGAGACAAGCACATTTTATACGGCAGCCTTTTTGTAAGTATATCTTCGTTTTGAATCCGAATTAAAAATAGCAAGGGTGGTCAAGAGCTGAGATAGCTCCGCATCACTAAAGAAAAAATATTTTATCATACATTTACAGGGATTTAGGTGACACCTATGAAATTTGTAATTTTAAGTAGAGAGTTTAATTCAATTTTTAGACTAATTAATTCAATGGCTATGGAGTGAAATCAAATACTAAAATTAAGCTCTGATTCTCAGCAGAAGGTTTTTATTGGATGAAGGGACTATAAAAGCATTAGGCAACTAAAAGTAATATTGAACAATAAATTTTTGTATCTCATTCTAAATTAAAATATAAATGGAGTAATAATCATAAAAGTATAGGATGGGTTGTTAAAAGTAAGTGAGTTTTACTAAATTTCAAACTTTTCCACTTTTGAGGCTCACCTTAAACATACTTCTAAATATATGCTCCTAAATGAGCTTTGTTTCATTTTCATACATATAAATTACTTTCGCACACATGCATGCTGCCAAGCAATTAAATTTCTTGCATATCTTACCTCTAAAGAATGTTTACTAATCCCAATTTCAGATCAAAGTAGAAAAGCGCTAATATTTTTAATTTAAATAAATGAAAATTTGGGGTAGGGAAATGCACCTGCCTCCCTTTAATGGTCAAAAATGCACAAAAATTGTCCATTACAGCCGAAGCAGGCTCTAAATACGAAAAAATTAAGAATTTTTGGTCATTAAAATTTCTTTGAAGGTTTCCCCGGATATATTTACTGAGAAGAATCCGAAAAATTAAGTATAAAATCTAGATAATTTCATCTATTACAGTATTTTGTATCTTAATGCGATTTAAACTAAAAACAAAGGGCTCTTTGATACTATTAAAGTTGTTGGAAATTAAGCGTATAACTTCTTCATAACTATCTTGAATCATCATATATTATGCTCGCTCATTTGAAAAGACTTAATATAATGGAATGCAAATGTGACTCAGTAATTAAAAACAGATGAATAAAAAAAAAGTCATAAAAATAGACTTATAATCTAAAAAAAGATTATTTTTAAAAAAATGAAATCATGAAATTTACCAATCAGAGAATTTCAAATGCCAAAAAGTCTTAATTTTTTAGCATATTAGTGGCATAAATGGACAATTTAAGAGGATTTAAAGCCTAAAAGGGCGGGAGGTGCATTTCCATCCTCTCCTCCGAAATTTTTGAATATTTGATGTATACTAAGAAAAAATTACATTTAAATTCTTAAAAATTAAGAAATGGTTTCAATTTTACTTACATTAATTAGAAGGAACTGGGAGTTATGTTTTAATTAACAAGATAATTAATTATAGGCTAACCTAGTGGTTGACTCACCATTCGAGATGGAAGTTCCGCCCTCAAGGCCAGAAAATCAAGTGGAGCTAAATGAGGTCATTCTCAAGCAGAACAAGGGCTATCTTGAGCAGAAGGATGACTTCATTTCACAGCAAGATTTCTTTAAGGATTTCAGAGCTTTCATGAACAAGTCTTCTGCTCATATGGAAAAGTCTGAGGCTTACATGGACACAACTACTGCGCAATTGATGAGACTCGAGGCTAGCTTGAAGGGAGAAGAGGCCAAAAGTGAGCATTCAAAGTCAAAGCCTCAGCCTGCTCTTGGAAACATAGGCAAGCAAGAGGGCAGCGAGAAGCTTGAAGGGAGCGATAGACTTGATTTCTCTAGCTCTCAGATGAAAGAGGTGCTCAAGAAGAAGAAGAATGAAATGGCGATTGGAAACAAGCTTTCCCCTCTTGCTAACTCTGAATGAAGCCTTTATAAACTAATTAATTTTGCAACACTTAAATTTCTAACTCTCCCATTCAAACATAAATTAAACTCACTATATAATCACACTTTAAGAAATTCTCTAAAAATCCCTATAGTGATGCCATATTTAAATTTTGAAGAAAAAGTAGTCTGGCTCTCTTTTTGGTATTTCGAGTTTTGGGATCAATTTATTGCCATTAATTTCTCATAATTTAAATTTTAGAAGATTTTTCAATTAAGATTATAGAGGAATATAATCAAATTTTAACTCTTAAATTTTAAATTAATTGTGATATCGCTAATGATATATAGAATTAATGTAAAAATATCAGTTTTTTATAAATAACAAAATTTCAATAATAAAAAATCAATTCGTTGAGTAGATGATAGATCTAAACCTCTTACCTCAAATTAATGGGCTTATAACATGGAAGATATTTTGCTTCTGTAAATCTCGATTTATGAGCAAGACAATAAGTTTGTAAATTCGAATACTTTATGAATAGTTCAATTTTTCAAAGAATTAAAAAATGGTATGTCTCTAACAAGTCCATTGTTCTAAAACTATTATATTTTGTAAGCGAATAAACAAAAAAGTTTTAGAATGACCCGATACATATTTACATTAATTTATGATAGTAGATATAAAATATTATTTGCTTGATTTTGCATTAATATTTTTGTAGCTTCTTAATGGATAACTTAGAATAAAAATTTTCTTTTTCAAAATCTAATAATTTTTAAATTGTATAAAGTATATCGTTTCGTTCACTAATAGAAAGATATACTCCATGAAATTCATTTAGGTGCTATCTTATTTGATGATTAATCCTGGGTATGAGTTATGTGCCACATAGAACAATTTTGTGTAAAATCCCTTTTAAATTTAAATATTCAATCTATGATAGTTTTAAATTCATATTCAGAAATTCCAAATAAAGCAAAGTAGCTACTAATTTAATTATAGTATTAAAATAATTAAGGTATAAATTATTTTAAAAGAAAAAATAAAAACATCTTAGAAGAAATGATTTAAAGACTGTTTGCTTACATAAGATGGTTATGGTAATCTACTTACAATAGATTATGGAATTAAATTTTGGCACGTGATGACATTGAGCTAGACCTTTTGTCGCAGTAGCAGCAACAGCTGCTCCACAACCAGCACCCACAAGTTCTGCAACAGCGCTAGATGCCGAACTAGTAAAACTAGTAGCCTATCGAGGAGTCGAAGAACGAAGAGATAAGAAGGCACTTTCAAAGAGAGTCCTTGATCTCAGAAAAACTATGTTCTTTCTTGGAAGAAAACGAGGCTCACAAAAAGAGAGTTGAGGCTCACATCTTGAAAGCCTAAGCTCACTATGACAAGATGGAGGATTTTCAAGCAAGAATCGAACCTCATCTTGTTAAAAAAGAAGAAGACTAGAAGAGCGAATAGTCTAAAGATAAGCCTGACCAAGAGAACCTTATCTAACAAGAAGATAAAGCAGAGAAAGGCTCCTCAAACTCAGATGTTCAACAAGATCAACAAGAAGAAGATGAAGAAGGATAGCTAGATCTTGAGAACTAGACTGAAATTGAGTCTAGAAGAAAAATATCACTAGTTCATCCATGAATTAGCTATATAAGTTAATTAATTTGGATAAACTTTAAACAATCAAACAATGCACATCACACTTTAACTCCTTTTCCATTCTTCTCTGTTTTTTTTTCCTTCTTTAATGATAAACACATCCTCTCTCTCTCTACCATCTTTTATAAGGAATGAGAGTTTTGACATTTTTAGTTCATTATAGTCATATTATTCAAATTTAAACTTTATCGTGTGTCCTGTTAAATCTTAATCAAAGTATTAATTTCTCATTGGCATCTTTTCATTGATTTATGAAGACTATTGTATTTACTTTGCTCTGCTATAATCTCTCATTAAATTCTAATTATTTTCATTAAAGCTCAAGACAATTAAAATATGATTCCTTATGATATATGCTCTTAATATTTCCTCTTTAAAATATAATATCAATATTGGAATCTAATATTTAGAAAACAATTCTTAAAAAATTGAATTAATTTTTATGTTTACACTTCAAATAAATTCAATAAATATTACAATTTGTTATAAAATATTGTCATTTATTTTAAATATTTGTTATAAACCTACCAAAATAAACAGAGTTATACAAAAAAAAATATTATAAAAATGGCGTAAAGTGCTGATTCGTCATCTTATAAAGGTTTTATATTTTTAATTTTTATTAGACAAAAATATATTTTAAATTAAGATTAATATTTTTATCATCGTTGAAAATTAGGTTATATTTATGCCTTAAAAACGCAATACTTCTTTCAGAGATATTTTAAATTCTAGTTATCACTAAATATATTATAAGGATGCTCTTAAATAAATTTCATAGCAGTGATTAATTAAATTTGGTTTAAAAATATGTAATAAAAAATCATTTTAATATAATTCTTCACTTATCCTCTAATTGATGGGAAATGTAGGAAATTATAAATCATATTTTATGGAATGCTCTGAAGACATTGGCAACTAATGATGTTTTAAAAGAAACGGTCTCACATTTTTCATAATAGTAAGTTTAAATCATTTACAAATTTATTATTGAAAAATAATGTTCTTTAAAAGAGTTTCAAACGCAATAAAATATATTTGAAAATGATATTTCAAAGTTTTATATCTTTAAAAGATTTAATTGATGTGAATATTAATTTTGTGCTTAATTTTGAAGATGGTTTTATTGATAAACTAATGGGGTGGTTCTCGTACGTTGTGCAAATTATAAGTCCAAAGCTTCTCCCTCATTATTTTGTTAATATTTAACACAATAAACTCTCTTGTCTATCCTTTTATGGGGATTACAATCTGTATATGATCTACCTACAATACCCACATGTGTAAATGTTCGGAATCAAATAAATTAAATATAATGCCAATAGTCATCTCAATTCTTATTTAGGTCAAAGTAACAATTTAAATTTGCAATGTCAATATAATTTTAAACTCCAAGCAAACAATTTATTTGTAAAGCTTATATTTATAAAATGCTCGGAATTTTGAAAGACATATCCATCGCTAACTTCAATTTTTTAAGCCAGTAAAATTTACAATCAGAGATGCTAGTTGAGTTGAAAGCAGTCAATGTTAACATATAAGCTGTAAATTTTAATTTAAAAGCCATGAGAAAGAGTAAACACACAATTCTTTATTTATTGAAATTTTATTTTATAAGAAATTATTAAACAAATTATGAGTTACTTATTTAATGATAAATATATTTTATTTAACCAAAATTTTTTGAAAAAAAATTTAATTTATTAAAAATTTGTCTCTAAATTTATTTTTATGTTTGAGTGTCAACCGAAGATTCAAGAATATAGAAAAGGCACTCAACATTGAGTTTTCGGAACATGAGGAGGAATGAGAGTAAAAGTTGACAAATAAAAACAGTATTTAAATGAAAAATTGAACTATTCAGAAAGTGGTAATTTTTTAAAATTACGCTTTAATTTAAAAATAATCTATTATTTTTATAAAATTAGATTATTTATAATATCCATTCCTCAGCCTGCCTGACCAGCGCGGTGCAATAGGTTCTTTTGCACTTTGGTTATTCCGGCAGTTCAGATGTCTCAGAGCGTGAGCCAACGAGGGTGCTGGAAGACAAGTCCACTCAGGGATTCTCTCTCATCCCCAAATGAGAGCGGTGCGTCACACCTGCTAAATAACGTCATAGGTTAACACGTAGCATGAGGGACCGGCTAAACTAGTTATTATCGTATTTTAGTACGTGATATAAAACCTATTATATATATACCCTTGCGGGTTGCTTAATTCTGCTATTAATTTCTTAATCTCTGAAAAAATCCATCATTTATTGAAGTTAGTCACATATTTTTTGATGCTCTTGAAAAAAATAAACGGAATTTAAGTACAATTATTCTACAATAATTTATGCTATTATTATAAAAGAAATTTAAAAGTTATTTGAGGATTTAAATGCCAAGAAGAAGAAAAACCCAGCTATCCAACAAAATAGCTTAGCCAAGTAAGATGGAGATTCTGAGCACTCTCGAGCTAAATCTAACTAAGCATCGTCCAAACTTCATGCAGACGACTCATCCTCTCAAGAGGAAGGTAAAGAAGGCTTTGGAAAAATGAAGCCTAGACACTCCTAACAAAGCATCATAGCAAAGAAGGGGGACAAATCGCAGAAGAATCCATCATCAACTAATCAACATGTATCCCCTGATAAGTAGGACAAAGCTAGATTATACTAGGAGGACCCGCATCCTATCAGTTTAAGAGATATCCATTCAAAGATTGAGGTGGAGGATTAATCTTAATCAACTGTTAACATCAAACTTGCCAGCAAATTCTAGCTTACTAATTTAGTGGACTTAATTTATCCCCTGGCTATTATTTAAAATATAATTACATCGTTAAGTTTTTATGACATGTATAATTTTGAGCTAAGACAAAACAAAATTCTATGCAAAATAAATTCTCCATCGAGTTTTTGGTAGCCTTTTGAAAATTTTGATTTTCTCATTCTTCTTCTTCTAATATAATCATTAAGCAAGGTCATCAAAATTGCAATTAAATTATTGAAAATACCCTTGAGTTTTCGTCTTTTAAATACAAAAAAAAATATCTTTCCAAAGCTTTTCAAATTATTATAATAAAATAATGAAATAAGTTATTAAGTTAGAATGTTTTAAATTTTAAAGAAAACATCTTTTATAATCAAGAATAGATTATTCTAAACACAAAATCCGAATCTCATATTAAGTTGAGATCTTATAATATAGTAGCTTGCATTATATAATAAATGAAACATCTTGCTTTCCCTCTTTAAATCATTGATACATGAAATTGATGATTTACTAATTTAATTATCTTAGATTACTAATAAATTGGCTTATGTGAGCATGTTTGATGAAGTTGAAGGTCCCGGGAAAAAGCTTTAGCTTTCTTCCCAGAGAAAGAGAGCTGTTCAGGACAAGATAGACTACGACGAGGCAGATCTTTGCTTTGATGATTATGAGGAAGACTATCACGATAACATCTCCAACAAGCTTTAAGCAAATTTGGGAAATAAAGCGGAGGCGATGAACTAGAAGTCGGCAAGATAGAATTCCAAAGACGATGCGTTCAAAAGAATATACTAAGATTGATCATCGCAATTTGTTATCAAAAGAATTTTAATTTCATTCATTCTCTGAATAAATGATGTGACTTCTAAGCCCTTAATTAATTTCAATTATTTTTATGCAAATAAAAGTATTTTAATTGTAATTCTGAATTCACTCTGAACATGAAATAATTATTCCTCACCAAACTCATCTATTTAAATTCGAAATGCTCAAATAAAAAAAAATATGGATTTTTATGTTTCCAATATTTTCTGGAAATTGTTATTGTTGAGAATGCTTATAAAAAATAAATATTTTTGCTTAATGGAAAAAAGATATGAAGTCAATTTATTATAGAAAAAAACTTTTATTCTAATTATTTTACAGCCACTTATTTCACCATTAATTCATCTTATTATAACAAAAATAGTTTCTACTAGAAACAAATGGTAATCATTTTAAAACTAGATAGCAATTATAAATTAAAGAGTAGCAATTCAATCATAAGACTGTTCAAACAATAACTAGAAAACTTTTTTAGAAACAGATTTACAGAACCACTAATTTCAAAACATTCAAGTGTACTTTTAATTTATCTTTTCTAAGGGGTTAAAATTCTATTTACTTTTTACAAATAAGACAAGCTTCTCTATCAATATACGCCAATAATAACACCTTAAACTATAAGATGCATAAAACTGCATACAATTATTCAGACCCACCTTATTGAAACTCTAAAGAAGCCTATTCTACAAACACTCCATTTTAGACAAAAGGCGATAGGCACCTTAAAATAAAGGAAACCTAATTTTTTTAAGTTCCAAGAGTTTATCCAGGAAGGCAATTATAGAACTTATTGGGCCTATGTTCCATCAGCAAGATATAATGAGTAATATCAGAATCTAAAAAATAAAAAAAATAATAAAAATATTTCTACTTTGGACTTTATTTTCTGAGAAGTAGTTTTTCAGATGTTCTTGATGTGGCTGTTAATCTTAAAGATTAGTGTGACACTTATAGAAAAAATGCCCTTCATTCACATTAGTGAAAGTAAATTTCTTTGAGATGCGTATTAAATTATATCTTTGTGCCGCGCAGAATCTATTAAAAATTTCCAAGTCATTGGTATATAACCTTTAAGTTAAACAGGATTCTAAGAGTTCTCTACATGCAAAGCTAAAAGCAATTTTGGGGATGTAAAAGTTAAAAATTAATACCTTACAAGTTCTCAAAGAATATTTACTGATTTTTTTATTTCTGTGCATCCTAATCTCAAACTATGATCAAAGAATTTTGCATTATGAGATTGTGCTACAATTCTAAAAAAACCTGAATATTATTTTATCATTTATTATTCTTTTGAGAGATGCTGGTATATGCTACTTCTGCCAAATAATAATATCTAAAGCTTCTTCTTTAACAAAATTGTTTAGAAATCAAACCTGAAGTTGTCAGCTTTCAGGATGAAAAATCTAGGTTTTAGATCTCCAAGCTTTTAATTCAAAGAACACTTTGAGAGAAGATTTAGTCTTTGCTTACAAATATCTATAAGCCGTCCATTATATCAATCTATTAGAAATACAAAGTGAATCACAATGAAGTCATTGTATCAGAATGACGAGTTTGCTTAAAAACCATTACGACTCTTATACTATTCATTTATAAGCCTTTAAAGTTTATAGATAATCAAATAGAAAGGAGCAAACTTGGATTTTAAAAGTGGAGACAGACATCTCGAGATAGTGTGATTTGCGAAATATTAAAGTCAGTATGAAATTAAAAAAATTACATTATTTAAATGGCTACATTTTAATAAATTTGAAATATAATTTTTTTTTTGACTGAGATTCTTATCGAGTTCATTTATAAATATTTTAATAAATTATTCAATCTCAAGGCATAAACTTATAAAATATGTAAAATCTAGTTCATTTTAATCAGAGATTAACTTATCTTATAGATAATCGACTTTAACTAAATTACTAAATTCAATTTAATAATTTATGACTAGTATTCCATAAGCCATCTTCTGTTTTGATAAATTAATAAAAAGTAAATAATGATTAAGTGCGTTGCCTCTGAATTGAGCCGAAGTCGGATGATAAAATAGGTAAGTCAGAAAAATTAGAACATATTTCCATCCTTAATTTCTAATGGTAATAAAACTTGTAATACTATTTATTTTATCAGAGAGTTATGGTTTAAACACCTTACTAATCATATTTCAACTTATAATTGCTTTTAATTTTCCAAATTTTAAATTTCGTTTTAATATTTCCTAAACAAAATAATATTTTAGTAGGATTGAATTTGCAAAATAATTTGAGGATACGAAACTGATGATTGTCTGATGAAGTGAGCAAGGTGGGTTTCTTGATTTAGAGGCTCTTGATGTAGTGGCCAAGTTTTAGAAATCTCTAATCTCACCAATATGAAAACAAGTTGACCTCTTTCTGATTTTACTCATTTACTTACAAAAATTTATTTTTTTTGGGTTTAAATTCAGAAGTCATTCGGTAAACTAACCCATTTTTCATTTCCACTAATTACTAATCCTCTAAAAAATTAATCATGCTTAGAATCAGACTTTAACATAGATAGACGAGACTTATTTAAGGAAATTTAAGTTTCAAATAATTTAGATAATAGAGTATTGCTTTTAGATGATAAAACAAGCTTACCATAGTCAATTTTAGGTTATTTTAAGACCTTCAAACAGAGCCGATCCATTATGGAGTAGGGTATCTAGAGTACACGCATATGCCAAACACTCTATTTTTCCCTAATCCTGTATATCAAAAGCTTATCCCTGACCAGCCTGTCCTAAAAGATGTTAGCTCGCTGCAGGCAGTCTTGCTTCCTTCTAGAATCATCTTCACAAGTACTGATTTGTTCTTGAAAGATTCGAGGTGCTCGCCCTTGAAAAACTAGAGGGGATCTTTGTTAGACGATATATAATTTTGTAGCCTTTGTATCAAACTTCAGCTGCGCCACATTTGGTTTTCTAAGGATGCCTTCTCCCTTAATTATAAGTTTCATCTTAGAAAAATATCTTTTGCTAAAGTAATGAAGCATATTGATTTCCTTGCTCGTAATCATTAATAGTGAGACCCTTCTACTTTTTTATCCTCGACGAACAGTAATTATTTCATCCTTAGCTTCTCACACAAAAATATCTCCCTAACATATCTCTTTATGGTTTATTTGTTCACATTTCAGTTTAAATTAATCCAAATAACACATTTCTTAAGTCGAATACTCAAAAATAACTTTGTAGAGTTTATCGAATGTATAAAATAAATTGATCTCAGCTAAATACTCTTCGCTTTCATACTATAATAAGGCTGACTTTAATGTTCTAAAATTTTTATATCAAAACCTTTTCTCACGAGCCAATCTGTATACTATCAAATCTTTATCCATACGTTTAGCACAGATCACTGAATGATTTGATTTCCTCTTGACTTTAATTTTGTGAGAGAATCCAATACGGTATTGCTTTCGTTTTTCTCTTCTGATGAGCTCCTACAAAGCAATGAGTGGCTGCTATTCTCTCTTTTGTTAATTAGAACATTGATAATACTATCCTCACTTCCTCAAACTATTTGCCTATCTCCCTCTGATTGCTAATTTCTCTTTTATCTTTAAATTCTATATCTATTAACAGCAGTGATAGTGCTCAGCTTCCAGCTTTAAGAAATTCCGAAGTCTGCTTCCATGATTTCATTCATTAAGTCTTTCTTGATTTCAAACTATAACGTCCTAGACTTCTCTACCCAGTAGTCGCTCCTCTTATTTTAGACTTTGATCAACATAATTCTCTTTTGGGGCTTCTTTAAGATTGATAACCAAATGCTTGTCTTACCTTAAGTAGGATTTAGTGTTAAAACTCCATTTGATCAAGAACAACTTCATTTATTTATCTCCTTGTCTTTATAAAACAAAATAATTACGATCTCAACAAGGATACGAAAAATGGGTTAGTTTACCGAATAACTTCTGAATTTAATGCAAACAAAATAAATTTTTGTAAGTAAATGAGTAAAATTAGTAAGAGGTCAACTTGTTTTCATATTGGTGAGATTAGAGATTTCTAAAACTTGG
The DNA here is from genome assembly GCA_027382625.1 of Tetmemena sp. SeJ-2015. Classification (NCBI taxonomy): domain Eukaryota; phylum Ciliophora; class Spirotrichea; order Sporadotrichida; family Oxytrichidae; genus Tetmemena; species Tetmemena sp. SeJ-2015. The sequence goes on from JAJKFJ010022801.1 coordinate 44,697, forward strand.
CCACTACATCAAGAGCCTCTAAATCAAGAAACCCACCTTGCTCACTTCATCAGACAATCATCAGTTTCGTATCCTCAAATTATTTTGCAAATTCAATCCTTCTACAATATAATTAAAAAGAATATTTGCAAATTAAAAAAATTAAAAAGATAGTATCCTTTTTCTTTTTCTAATGAAGTATTTTTTCATTTTCAAGATAAAAAATAAGCGTGATAAAATCTCTTCTTAAAGAAATTGATGTAAAATAATTTTATTATAAAATTTGATTTATCTCTAAACATTTTTCTGATAATAATCATGGGTTGTAAAAGGTAATTTTGCGCAGAAAATCTGCATCTTCATAATCTAGTTTTTAATGAAAGCATTTTTTCATTGTACTCCACTACAATACTAAAAATCTTCTTAGCATTCGTTTGGTCTAAGTTGGCCTTCTACAAATAGTTTATTATATTGATATCCAGCTAAAGTTGTTATGGATGTTTTAAGAAAATCATAAACCCAAAACTATTTTTTAGTACTAAGGCTAGCAAGCCTGCAAAAAACTCTTCCTTTGCTGAGATTTCAACTGCAGGTTAACCTCAAACATAGACTCAATCATCTGGAATGGTTAAATCTATGAAATAAGCTACGACTAAATCATCATCTAAATATTAGCATATTTTAATTTTAAAAAAGGGATTAATAAGAGTAAAAAATCATATAATTAGTTATAGCGAGGGTATGATAAGAATTTTAAGAGATATCATTTTATCGAATCTACATATTATTAGAGAGTAAAATAATTTTGAATCTGGTGCATTCACTAACCTGCAGTAGAGTCAATCCCCACTTTTATAATAATAACTATTTAGATATACATCCATTACAGCTTTAAACTTATTTTCACTTAATTTAATCATGGAAAATCTGTGATCCAGCATTCTTCCTCGAAGTAAATATGAAAATTTTTTTAAAAAATTACTTGCATTATGACTCTTCTATTCTAAAGATAAATATCTTTTCACCGTTATATAATTAAGTAAAAAATTTGCTGCCATAAGTTAATTTTGAAAAGATTAATTTCTTCATTTTCATATATAAAAATCTTCAAAATATTTGAAATGGGATTTAAGTGTGAACCAGATCAATACGAAACTCGGAACTTATGATGAGAAATTTGTGGCCATAGATCTCAAATTTAACGAGCTTGATAATAGACTATAAAATGCGGAAAATATGGTTGGAGATATGGTTATTAGACTTGGAGATGTGGAGGAGGGTATCGAAGGCTAGGGTATGAGGTTCAGAGGCATAGGAAGGAAATTTGGCACAGTGGAGGGAGAGGTGGGAATGCTTAAAGGAGAGGTTTAGACTGTCTCTTCTAGAATGCGATATTATGAAACTAAACTAGGAAAATTTGAGGGCAGACTTATCTATGTGGAGGATAAGCTAAACATCTCATCCACACTTTGGAATGAGGATCATCAGAATATAATACCTAAGGATATTTTATCCTAATTATTTCTAATTAAATAACTTAACTTTTAAATTGATTAATATTTATTATTTTAAAGTATTGTGGAACTCATGATGTTTATGAGCTAATTTAGACAGATTTACTTACTTTAATGAAATAAAAAATTATATAAATATCTTTTTAAGAAGAGTTTTAGTCAGATATCCTATCTAATAATCCAATCAATCGATAAGCAAAACAATTAATTTATTAAAAAAATGCAGGTATCTATGGCAAAATTTATACTTGTATATTAAAATAAGCGGCATAGTGCCGACTTTAATTGAGCTTACTATTTAAAATGGAAAAATATTAATTTCATTTATGAAACGATTTACTCATTTATATTGAAAATTTTAATATATAAAGGCCTTAATAAAGTTTTAAATCGTGCTGCTGAGACCAAAGAAGGTTTGAGGGGAAATGATTTCGCTGACAATAATGAGGGCTTCAGGAGAATTGATTTTTCTGAGAATACTGGAAGTTTGAGGGGCAAGCCTGTTGCCGAGTCTACATTGGGCTTGAACAGTAGAAAAGTTGCTGAGGCTAAAGATGATTTGAGAGACATGAGATTCTTCAAGAAGGGCAATATTCAAGTCTAGAAGGACAAGGCTAGCGAGAAGAACATTTAAACTTAGTCGGCTTCTCAAGCGATTAAAGGAAAATTTGTCGTAGATGAAGTTTCTGATGTAGACATTGAATCTCGTACTGAGATGGCTAAGTAGAAACTTAAGGCTCAAATGTTTGACTAAAAAACATCTAGAAGACTTTAACAGAGACCTCACCAACCTTTCTCTGACTTTTCTCAGATTCCAGAAAGACCTCATTATAAAGTTTTAGAGAAGAAGGATATTTTCTTGGTTGAAGATAAGTCAGACATCATCACAGTCAATCAGAATGAAAACGTTTAGCTTGCTCCAGTTCTAAAGATATTTGAGGATGACTCTGTGCCAGCAAGACGCAAAGTTTTTCATCATAGAAAAGATACCCTGAATTTCAATATCCAGAAGAAGGCCAAAGATGATGATAGGGAATATCTTTCGGAGGATGATGTGGAGTAGAGGAGTGCAAGTGACTAGTGAGGGAATGCTTCTCAGGACCTACTTAAACATAACTTTTAAAGAATTTGAATTAACCTCCAAGAATTAATTAACTTTGATGATAAATGAAACTAACTCTAAAAACTGAAAAATAGTTCTTTCCTAGTTAAGTAATTTTTAAATAGATAAAAAGGAAAAAAAATTTCAAATCAGGAAATTGAAGTATATTATTGCATTTACGATTGAGTCCTTGAGCATGATGGTTTTGCTCTAAGTTAAAAAGTTACTCTTGTTCCTAATGCTTAAAATAAAAATTAAACGATGTTTATGCTCTCTGTAACAAATTGATGAACTTTTGAAAATTTGGGCAAAAGAACTTAATTAGAGACACTTCAAAGTTTAAAAATTATAGCATAAAGTTCATGTTAGAATTAGGAAATATTTTGTTGGAGTTTACTTTCTCTCGTGATCCTATATCTATCAAACTTGGAAAACTGTTATTTATTACTTTGGAATTGAAGAGTCTTTAAAAAGAAGAGCTTGCTATTTGAAAAATCATCTAGAAAAAACTTTATAAATATAATAATATTCTCTTCTGTCTCAGAAATAGCTATTGTTTTAGAAAAAAATTACTCCCTAATATTTATATCACTCATATCTTAAAAGTTAATCTAAGATGAAGTTATTTGTAAAGTGTTCTTACTTATTTTATCTGCATCCATTCTTTGGTAGCAAAGATCTTAATTAAAACCTGTAAATCATTTTTAAAAAATTCTTATAATAAAGATCATGATAGCTATCATTATGATTAGAGAGAAGAAATAGGATTTCTGTAATTAAGTTGGCGAATTCTAATTCATCTTCTTTAGAGCAATAAGACCTTATTTCAGGCTGTTAAATTAAAAAAAAACGTTGCCAAAATTTTATAGTAATCTTTTACGTAATTTTTCTGCTAGATGGCAAATGCTATTAATGAGAATACTAGAATGTGAATGCCTTTTTGCTGACTTGAAATGCTCAAATTTAATAGGTATATGATCCTATTCTGTATATTTACCAGTGCTAAATCTTTTCCTTTATTAAGGATAAAGTTTACTTGCTGATTTAAATAGAGTCATGAATCACATATAAAAGAGAAAAGATTTGTTAGACCGTTTCATTAGTTATTGGCTTCCTAACCAATATATTCTCTGATTTTCTTTTTCTTCTGAAATGTATTAAAAATTTAAGAAAGAAAGTATTGTTTTTGGAATTGAACTTAGTTAATTTTATTATATTCTATTGATAATCAAAAAATTAATTGTAAAAGGAGTTGAAATTAACAGTCAGTTTCAGAAGATTGATGATCAAATCGAGAATGAGCTGAAATGCATAAATCCCAATATTTATTGATTGGCAGAGTACTCATTCTACTTGCCTTATAATTTTAGTAAATGTTTTAGTAAAAAAATTTCAGAAAGTTTATAAATTCAGAAATTTGTTTATTCTCTAGTAAAAGATCTTCGATATATGGGAGAATTTTTTTGTGAATATATTTAATCAAATCAAATTTAAAATACAGAAAGATTAAACCTAAGATGTCATAAAGTCCCGCTGAGACGTAGTCTTAATTTATTGAACCCTTTTTAATTTCTATATCTTAATTAAGCATTTATCATGACGAGAGTACGAAATAGAGTACGACTATAGAGAGTGTCACAACTGAAAATTAAATCCCCTCAGAGAAGAAGAAAGAGAGATAGATGAATGGGTCAGAAGCAATAGAATACCTCGCTCAGGATTTAATGGAGAAACTTAAGACAGAAAACTTCACTCACATCAACAGGGCAATAACTAGTCAGCTACAATCACAAGAGTTGTTTGTAAAGTTTCATCTCTGGCTAAGAGTAAATGGAGCAATTTACGATGAATGCCTTGATTACCCTGTTGCTTTCATTTATATACTTAAAATGAAAGTATAAACATATTTCAGTCCTGAAAAGTACCACACAGAGTATGATATGAAGAATACCCCTTATTTAGTGGGTGTGGCAGCAAAGAAGCTCATATATCCTAATGAAACCTACATATACATTCCCAACAAACTTATTATTAACCAAGACTTTTAAATGCAAATCGTAATAATCTTTTGCTAATTGTTTAAGACAAGCTGTACAAAAGTGAATATTCATAGATGTTCCTAGACCATCCAAAGGAATTCAAGGAGGATGACTAAGCAGATCAAACTTCTCTAATATTCTTTGTTGCTTTGGAATTGCTAAAAGGAGAGAATAGTTTTTGGTTCCCCTACTTTGAGACGGCTTAAGACTCTGACTTACATATATCTTTCATTATAGCATAATAAAATGCAATTACTTACCACAATTCTGGGAAGATAAAGATATAGAAGAACTAGAAGACCAGCTTATCTTTGCAGAACTGTAAATGCATAAAAATGATTTTGAAAATGAATTTGAGACTGCAAAGGAAATAGCTAGTAAATATCCCCATCTAGTTGATTCCTCATAATAAATTAACACTATTCAAAATATAGTTATCCTCACAGATCACAATTGAACTGTACAAGAGAGCTTATAATATAGTGACCACACGCTGCTTCGGATGGTCGACTCCCTCGACTTGTCTCGTTCCCCTAGCAGACTGCTTCAACCATTTCAACATCGACAATTAGTATGAGATATTCAACTCAAACTTGCACATCAAGCTCGCTCATCACCAACCTGGTTCTCAAGTTTCTGAACTGATAGAGTGTCTAGATCTGAAGGACTATACTTACTATACTCGTGAGAAATACAAGATGAACTTCTTCAAGAACTACAAATAAGGTATGAGAAGATTCTAGAAGACATTAGGATTCGAAGATACTCAACTCAGAGAGCATGGAGCGAATAATAAAGAAAGCAGCAGCAGTAGTGAAGAGAGCAGTGATAGTGAGGAAAAGAAGAAAAATACTATGGATGAAGGTGGCTCATCTTCATCCTCCTCAGGAGATGAAAAGCAAAAGGACCCAAAGAATAATTCATTCAGTAATTAAAAAATGTCATATTCACTTTAGAATTTGCAAGGTGCTAAGAATTTAGCAAAGACTAGAGAAAGAGCTAGAAGATTAATTTTAAGGGATATGTGCGTCAATTAGATCACCCCCAGAGCCTTTCTTGAAGATGAAGCTTATTCCAAATGTCAGATATGGGAAATGAAGTATGAGACCACTTCTAATGAGGAAGATAATGACACGGAGTCTGATAAATCATCTGAGAGTGAAGAAGAAGAAGATCAAGCAGATACTGCTGACAAAACCACTGAAGCCTCTGTTCAAGATGAGAAGAAACCTAAGAAGCCAGCTTACACTTTTACATTCAAGGAGGGGAAGGTTGTGAAAACCACTTTAGATAAGCATCTCAAAAATAGCAGGGTTAATCTAATTGACTTGCTAGTACAACAGAAGAGTTATCCGAGGATCAAGAAGCAAGGATGAAGAAGATCTAACAGCAGGATGAATAGAGATATGTTCAGCTCTTAAAAAGTGGAGAGACTATTCCTGACTCGAGCAGTGAGGAAGAGGATGAAAAATTTGAATGGTATAAAGATGAAGACCAAAACACATACTTTACTCTTTGCACCTAATTCAAAACTGCTTATGCTGAAGGCTGTTAAATGTTTCACTTCTATGGAAGAAGGACTAACCGATTTCTGCTACTGAATTATGGCTTCGTTCTTTAGGACAATAAGTTTAAATTTAGCCTATTAAATTTTGAAAAACCTAAAATAAGTATAACTCTATCACCCTGAGAGTCACTATTACACTCAATCAATAGAACTTGTAAAATCCTGCCATACTAGAAGCACTAGGATTCGAGGAGAAGGTTTCTAAGTATGTTAAACTTAAGAAAGGCAAATTAAACGAAGACTTACTTGCATATATGAGAGCTTCCCTTCTTCAGACGTATACTGACAATTCTAATCACGAATACCTCCTGATCTCAGCCCCAGTCGATATCAAGTTTGAACAGCAAAGTAATAAAACATTATTTTAAAGCAAGTCTTGATATCTGTTGTCAATCTTCTTCAAAACTTAATTTTAACATTTAAACCTCTTGAAGACAAGGTTCAAGACACCAATAGAGGAAGATGAAATAATTCTTTAAAAAGACAAAGATGGATCCGATAAATTGAGTTATCGAAAGAGAGTGGCAGTCAGCTTCAGACTTTAACAGAAGAAGATTCTTTACTCTCAAATAAAGCTCTGCTAGGTACTTTCAGTTATTCTATCAAGGTTGAAGCCAGGCACTTCAATTATAACTAATATCAGCTCTTTTTGTATTTAACTTAAATTAAGGAGAGCTACATGAGCAGAGTTGATGCATATGAGTCTAGTGAGACTGATTCAGACTTGATGCTTACGAGATTGCAGTTGAGAAAGTACCTGAGAGAATTAATTGTAAACTAACGCAGAGTTCTCCAAGAAGCACTTAGCCCCGAATACATCAAAAGATTTAGGGACTTTTATGCAGGCATCATTGAATAAAACATTTCTTGATTTCTGCTCCCTTTATAAGTTCATATCATTTCACTTTCAATTCAATTAAAGCTTTATGTAATCAGCTTTTGTAGTCTAAAGAATTAAATAAGTTAGGAAATTAAAAACATAAAATTAATTACTACAATGAATTAATTATAGATTGAAGGAGAGGATTCAAATGAAAGAGAAAATCGCAATTTACAATAGCCCAAGAATTCATAACTTTTAACTTATTCTAAGAGAAGAAAATCTTCCATCCACTTTGCTTTGAAAGATAAAAAGTTTAAAATTGAGAAAGAATAGGTAGCTATTAAAGAAAATGATTTAAACTAATAATGAGTCAGCACCTCAGAAACTAGCAGAATAATTCTATTGGACAAGACTCTCTTTGAATACAATCACAGATTACCCATTTATCTCCAAAGTTTGTCATACATGGCTTTCTTACTCACTCATTTTGGCCAGATAGGAGTCACTAGTGTATAGAGATTTAAATTTATTTAATGATAGAATCATCATTTTAGACAACATTTGATTTTAATAAAAATTTAGTAGTCAACTATTAGTTAAAGAATTTGAATTTCTCCTTTGGAATCGATTTATATATTTCTCTAATAACGAAAAAATAAAAATAAATTTATTTGTTTTTAGAGCATATTAGGCATTCCTCCTCCCTAAATGAACGCCTATATTGCAATAAATGTGGTTTCTACTTTTGCTTAGACTGTGGTTGTGGGCTTTTTCTTTTTGATAGTGCTACGCTTTAGATATAAACCTAGAGCTTTAGCATAGTTGCTAACCCTAAGTATATTGTATCTCTTTGGAGGTATATGGGATATAATTTATTTGGGTAGTTAAGGAGATTTTTTTGTTTTTAATGTACTGGATACGCCTCTTTTTATTAATTATACCAAATACGTAGTCTAATTTGTACTCACAATAATCGGCTTTTGTTTGTTATTACAGATAAAGCATAATAAATATTTTGAATTTTGATAAGGATGTAGTTCAGAAGCAAAATATAAATATATAGTTTAATATTAAGCAAATAATAGAAAGAACAGCTGAAGACTCAGTTTCACAATTTAACTTTAATCTGATACTTGCCCAGTTCGCTTCAAAATAAAAAGCCTTATAAATTCAACTATGATTAAATTATTTACTACTTTATTCTATTTTTATGTAAATGTCTTTCTTATAGATAAACTTATTTTCATTTTATTAGCAATCTAAATTAATTCAAATTGAAATGATTTTGGGTAAAAAAAGAGCTATGTGTGTAAATCAAAGTCATTTATCATTTTAATATCAAATTAAATGTGAACAGTTGTCCTTAAATCAAATAAAATACGAAGATAAAAATAATTACTACAATGAATTAATTCTAGATTGAAGTAGAGGAAGAATGTGAAAAAGAAAACAATCACAGTTTATAAGAAGACAAACATTCATAAATTTAAAGTTAATCTAGATACAGCAATCCTTCCATCCAATTCGCTTTTAAAGATGACCATATTCAGATTAATAGAGAAATTATAAAAGGAAATGAGCTAATACAATAATGATAAAGTGCCACAGAAACTAGCAGAATTATTCTACTAAACAAAGCACTCTTTGAATACAATTACAAATTGCCCATTTATCTTTCAAACTTGTATTGCATTGCTCTTTTTCTTTCTCATTTGAGTCTAATAGCTGTTACCTGTGTCTAGAGATAAAAAATCTTAGCAAAATAAATTATTTATAGCGTCATAAAATATAAATTTAATAAATGCTAATTTATTTCATATTTATTATTAAATTAGAAAGTTAGAATTCAGGACTCACACGATCGGCACTAGGCACCGGTTTCCCTTTCCCTGAAGGCTTTTTGATTTGGTAATCCATTAGCTGGTGAGTGAGTGCTTAAAAGAGGCAAGGGATAATGGCAGCCGAAGCCCTGGGGAAGGTGGTTGAGCTGCTCACTGTAGAGATAATCAAAGGTGAGTGGTTCCCACTCACCCTCCTAATCCTTGTAGGCGTGGAGGGATGTGATCTATGGGCAAACACTCAGTCATGCAGGTGGACAGCGAAGCCAGACGCTACGGAGCAGCGACTTGCTCTCGGTCCGAAGCTATCGGATTTTTTGTATCCTTTTAGGTTTTTTTGGATGGTCTGCAGAAGCCGGGGGCTTCTGCTCAGAGTGTGAGGTGGGTGGCACGTGTTTAATATCCCTATTCGGCTGGTAGGTTTGTGTGCGTCAGATAAGTGAGTCACAGCAATATCATTGACGTCACGGCCTATCTTATTTATGCCGGAGGCCCTTTAATTTCCTTAATTATTATATCATATTTATTCTCATATTCTTAATGTAAGATAATTTGCATAATTTGTTTGATTTGAAAATAAAGATATTTAATTGACCATCCAGAAGAAATGTAGGGCTTCGTTATAATAAATTCGGTAGTTTCTCTTGCTTAAACTGTGGTTATCGGCTTTTACTTTTCGTTAGTTCTGCGCTTCAGAAAATATAAAAGTGCTCTAAGTTGGATTCTAACTCTGAGCATAATGTACATAATTGGAAGTACTTGGGATATAATTTATTTAATAAACTAAAGCACTGAATAAGACACATAGCAGAATAGGATTCCCCTGCTTATCAATTAAACAAAATACCTACTCTAAATCATTCTGAACTTAATAGGATTTTACATGCAGATGCAGATATGTAAAAAATAATTTATTATTTTATATGGCTGTAACTGAGAAGCAGTAGTTATATTTTATTATTTACGGTTAAGCATTTTGAAGTTAGAACAGCTGAAGACCCAATTTCAGAATTTCTAGTGAATAAATATCTGCCTAAAAATTTTTCTCCAATTACAAAAGATAATAAATTCTTGTTGATTAGCAAATTTTTATGTTAAAGAGTTGATTTCATCTACTTTTTTAAGTAATCTAAATTAGTTTAATTTGCATATTTTTTGGGACAAAAAGAGCAATGTCTGTTAATCAAAGTTAGAGATCACTGGAATCTCAAATTAAATGGCAATGATTATCTTATTTGATATAATAATTAAGAGTGGCAGCTAGAGATTTCGAGGGCAGGAAGAGTAAGGTGATGCATTTAGTTCTTAATCTAAGAATCGAATAGCAATAGCTACAAACTCTTCCACTGAGAATCTAGCCAGTTACTAATAGCCCACCTTCGGCTCTTCTATAAAACTTGTGACCAAATAACCACCTATAAGACTTCCCAGTTAAACTTAATCAAATCTATTTTAGTAGACATTTAATTGCTTTATAATTTATAATTCGGTTTATTCGACTAGCGGATATGGAGGATCCACCAAATTTAAAGCTAGTGAAACTTTGACTCCTCTAGCTACTACTATTGTAAGAATCAGGGGTGAAGTCAAAATTGCAAAAATAAATCAAAGCTCAGACAGTGAAAGTCTTCTCCTATATGCAGGATAATATTAGACCCGTGCCAGAATAATTGGACTCAGATCCACAGAATCTGCTTGCTCTACTCCTGATTTGACCTTGGCGGATAAAATTACGACTCGGCTGGTAGAATTATACTGCTGCAGCTAAAATATACGACCGTGCGATAAATATATTACTAGGTTGCTACTAG
>JAJKFJ010022802.1:0-145418 GCA_027382625.1 Tetmemena sp. SeJ-2015
TAAAATGAGGTGAAAGGACTAAAAAGTGAGAAGGGAAATATTGAAGAAACAATCATTAAGAAAATAGTAGAGTCCTCTCAGTTAAGCTCACAAAAGGTTGATTAAGGAATTACAGAAGGGAAAAATAACTTATCTCAACTCATTCATGTTCCTTAGAGTATCATTGAAGAAATGGAATAACAAGGACTTGATTCAATAAGTATACTCAGGGAAGTGGTGCAGCAATACAAGTATTTATTTAAGAAGTAAGGACAGAATTTGGGATAAACTTCAGCTCAAAATTCACAAAGATAAGAATAGCAAAGCTAGATACCTCGATTATCTTAGCAAAATACAATCAGAAACAGTTCCATTCAACCTAATATAACTTTGGAAGACCAAAGAAACGCGAGTAAAATTGCCTATAAAAAACAGTGATCAAGTATTTTTATTTAAAATAGCATTTTCAGATAATATTTCGCTTACTTCCTAAAAATGTGAAGATATGTAAATAAGGCAGATTAAAATCATACTCCTGTTGGCAGAGTTTTTTTCCATGCTGCATATGTATCCTTAAAAATTTATTAAGCAGGAACTTGCGCTTTTAGCTTTGTACACATGAGATAAGTTCCCATAATTTTTCTATGAAGAGAATAAATCTCCTTAGGAGGCGGAGTTAGTCTATGTTTAGACATTTCTGGCACGACCTCATAAATATTCTTTGTAATTCCCTAGTTTCCAAAGTCATATAGTCCATCTGAATGTCTAAATGGCTCTGCAATTGCGAGTGCTCCTTTGAAAAAAATAATTGATAATAATTTGTAGTGTGCAATTAGCATTTCTTTGTTTTCATCTCCAGTAAGGAATTTTAGTTTGAGTGAGTTCTCCATAACTTCATCTTTGTTTTAAGTATAAGCTCCATGAATGATTCCCATATACCCATCTAAGAAGTGGTTATCAAAGTCTCTTCCAGATCCAAAATCCAAAAGATGAAGACGCTATCGTTGGAGATCATATAGGAAATTAGCTGGATTTGGATCGGTTTGCATAATTTTCCATTCAAAGAGCTCTTTAAAGCACAACTTTAACATGAGAGACCCGACTCTGTTCCTCACATGCTAGGGCTGATCATGCAAAGTATCAATTTCTACTCCATCGATGAACTCAGTACATAGAACATGCTTAGTCACTAGATTATCTATTACCTTTGGGCAATAATAATCTTTAGGGTACTCTTGTAATCTATCATAGTAAGCCCTTTGATATCTTGCCTCTCTATTATAATCAGTTTCCCATTTCAGTTCGGTTCTTGTAGAGTCAATTATAACATTCTCTGTGTATTTTTTAACGTTAAACATTTTAACTAATCTAAGAATAGACCTCTCGGGGCTCCAAATATAGTGATAAGCCTCTTAAAGTTGTTTAAATCTGAATCTATGCTATCAGAGACACCGTTATATTATATTTTCAAGGCGACTCTCATTCCATTCTTCAAGATAGCTTCGTGTACTTGGCCTACACTAGCAGCAGCAAATGGGAATAGATTTATTTCTCTGAAATTCTTTTGCCAGTCGGTGCCTAACTCTTTTTCTAGGATCTTAATTACCTGCTTAACTGGCATTATATCAGCCTCAGACCTTGCTTTTTCCATAGCATCTCTTATTACAGAAGGAACTACAGACTCTTCAGAGGTACTTAACAGTTGCCCAATTTTTAGTACGGCCCCTCTCATCTTTCTAAATGTCTTTTATAGCTTATCTGCGTTGTTAGCGTTGGCAGCGTATTTCTTAATTCCTGTAAGATTATTGAGTCCATCATCCTAGGAGAATCCCAACTTTTATTTGACAGCTTCAGCCATAGTGCCTGTAATAAGTTGAACTCCTAATAAACTAAATTAAAGAGCTCTAGCAGCGGAGCTTGCTGGAACGTATCTCTCTTAAGCATTGAATTTGGGTCTGTCTTGTTTCATAAAGAAGGGCTATAATAATTGAATTTAACTAATCTTACAGTGCTATCATCATCTTAAGCTTTTGTATTTTGTTGCTAACTCTTACCGAAAGAGCTTTCTCCAAATTCTTCCACAACCTTTTTCTCTTCCTTCTGCTATTAAAGCTTCAACACTCGGAATTTCAATTGCTTGTATAGGAGGTTAAGGTTGAGCCTGCTATCTTATGTCTTTTATTAAGCTTATTGCTTTGCTAATTCTTCTTCTTATTTGAACTTTAAATAAGTTTGGTTCTCACTTATCTTGGCCTAAAGAACCATTTCTTGAACTTTATTTGGTATAATTGTTGGTTCTACTTTTTGTTCGGGATCAGGGTTTGCTTAGCTTTCACTCTCGAAATCAAAGTCTTCAGTTTATCTGCCATTCATTTATACTCTTTATTGCTCAGTCAGTTACCTCTATAGTATAATTCTTCGTTGAAGATAAAGATATACTATATAATTGAAATGTTGAGTTGGCAGTGATGCAGAGTGAGAGTGAATAATATATACTCCTCTCAGTATGCCTGCCATATCAGAAATAAACTAGGACGACTTGTTATATGCCAGGCCATAAAGTGATTAATATTTTAGTTTATAAATTTAAATTTGAGGCTATAAATAAATGATAAGGAGTCTATTTCTAATGAGAACCCAATAATAGTTTATAGTGTAATTCCTTGTTAAAATAGAACAAACTGGACATAATTTTATAGTTTAGATGCAAGATAGGCTTCGGAAAGTAGTTTTAATTATAAGTATGATGCAATTTAATAAGCCTTTTTGAAGAAGATAATTCTTATCTACTACTTTTTTCTAGACATTTTCAAACATTGACCGTAAATACCCTCTTGTAATGCTTGTTAATTATTTGCTAGCTCTGTTAGCCTCCTCTAATGTACGCCCACAGTAAGTGATTATAATAGCGTTGAACTTCGAAAAACTTAGAATAGTAATCTACATTTGCTGCAAGAGGGAAGACCCTTGAAAAAGAACCTTTTCTTGAAAACTCTTCCTCGTGATCCATTAGCATCGACATTTCATCCGCTGTTATGTTTTCCTCTCCAGACAATACTCTAAGTCCTTCCAAGTCTTCCAATGTCATGCTTTTAAGTTCCTCTAAAATATGATTAACGATATATCAAAATTTCTTACTTGTATTTCTCTTGTCTTCCTCTGGTCCTGAGTGAACCTTTTTCTTATCGTAGCCTCTTATTCCGATCAATGTGAGCACATCGCAAATAAGCATAGTCTTGATAATCTTATCGAAGGGAGAGGAGCTACTTAGAGAAGGCAGCACATTTACTTCGAGTAGCCAAGGCTTCAAGTTTTTATCGATTAGGACATCAAAGCCATAGAGTTCGAAGCAAGTATTCCGAGATCCAGGCGCCTTATTTAAATTTCCAACAATATGAGGCTCAACACTAATGAGAGTTTTCACTATAACATCCTTTACTTGCGCGAAAACGTAGTCGAAATTTATGTTCCTTTGCTCATAAGCTTTTCTTAGTGCTTTAAAGCTCCATTTGCTTGTGTTTTCTTCCTCATTTCCATCGTTTTTATTCGACTTAAAGTTCTCAGAACGCTTATTCACAGAAAAGTTGGTCAAATGTATAAAGCGCTTCTTGAGATCGTTGGATTTAAAGTGTATTTCTCTGTAGCGAATCTAACAAGTCCATCATTATAAACATAGATTCGTAGTGGATCATAGCAAGAAACGAGGACATACACTCTTAGATCATACTTAAAGCCATTTATAAGATGGGGCTTGCAAACATACTTTGAAGCTAGATAACCTTCTCTTCTTAAGATCTTAGTTTTCTTGCCAATAACTTTTATACCTCTACCGCAACTTGAAGCAACGGGTTTAAGAATATAGAGAACATTTGCTTCCTCAGCTTCTCTATCTTAAACGAATCTATTATAGTCCTCTGGGAATAAGTAAGTGATGGGTGTTATATCATACTCTCTTCCAAACTTTTATTTAAGGCGGTACATATTTTTCCAGAGGAGATCTTTCCTGCCAAGTTAGATAGATCCTGGGTAATGATTCACTTTTTAGTACTTGTTGAATTCTCTAATCTCCTCATACTTTGTATAACCTGTCCATAGAACATTCCAATAATTACTATTCTCAATCATTTAGAAACCCCCATTTTTGAATGAGTTTACAACTGCATTATAGATATGAGTGGAATCATTTATCCTAAAGGCCATAAACAGATACTCGATTTCATTTTTGTGATATGTACGGATCCTTTCACAATCTCTACTCGATTTACAGTATTTTGGATATTAGAAGAAAGCTGTTGGAGGCCTTTTGTCGAAAATAGATTTCAAGAAGCTTACTTAATCAGCATGAGGTTTAAACACTGAATAGGGGAGTCTGCCTTTCTCTTTCTTTATGAAAGTATGGCAGAGTGGATTATTTTGCAAGAAGTTAGCTACTTTTTCGATAGGAGAGATATCACTATTCAATAATAATAAAGGAGTGAATATAATTCAAGTGCTCAAGGTTGAAAAGCAAATTATTTGACACAAAATTGCTTTTCTTAGAAGCAGATGAGTCCTTTCTTCTTAATTAGTGAGACGAATCGCTTTCTAATCTCTAATTTCTTACATTAGGGTTATTAAGTGATCTATCTCTTTCTCTTTTTGCTCTGCCAGCCCCTCCATAGTCACCCACTCCATTTATCTAATCTTAATACTTCCTTCTTTCATTTTCCTCATCAAAGTCTGAGGCATCACTACCCTGATAATCTAGATCTATTGACAAATCACTAGGTAAACTTTCTTCAAGGTCTCCAAAATCCTGATCTGCTCCTATGTTATCTTCAATATGAGCTTATAAATGAGAGATGTCGATATCATTGTTGAGCTACTAATTAGGAGTATTCTGACCTAATTGATTTTATGATGAGTATGGAATTTAAGTACTGCTTGGAATCATAAGATTACCACTTTGCTTTCTTGATGCTGAGTTGCTGTTTATGTAAGAGTTATTCACTCCAGAGTACTTGTCCTCATCATTCTTTATTAAAGATAATTTATAAGATATCATAAGGGTTTCTATTTGCTTAACCCCTCATCATATTTGACCTTTGGCTCTGCTAATCATAAGCGGAGCTTTTATAATGCTGCTACTATTGAAAATGTATAGTAAATAGCAAATATCATTTTCAATACATGCAATATAAATATTGAACTAAAGCTTGCTGCTCCATCAACTGCCTTGATCTAGAATTTTCTTCATCCACCTTATAAATGTCTGATCCCTATTGAAAATTATTACTCTTATTAACTTACAACTTTCATCTTCTATAAATATAGAGGGAGGTTCTGTTGCTGTGCTGGATTCTGAGATGAGTCCCTTCTTTTAGATGAGAATTCTTCTTTCATCTCTACATCAAGTGTGTTCATTCTTGGTATGTTTGATGCTTATAGACTCCCCAAAGCTTTTTAGTTTATCAAAGGTACTTGCTATTTGGAATTTTAGTTGAAATTATCATATGGCTTCATTTCTCCACTATTAAAATTGAACTAATATCTAACTAAATCAACATTTTACAACTTGTTTTACTAATGAGAGGTAGTACATTAGAAGTATAGTTGACTGTTCCTGCACCTGATATGGTCCCTCCTATGACTGACTTATTTTTAGGCTGCATTTCATATGGCACGTTATGAATCTCATCTCTCGAGCTCTCAATTTTGTAGCTCACTCCATTACCACCGCTCATGACGCTTTACGGACTAATACCTGCTATTTGTTGTCCAACACCTCTCACACTATTCATTTGTTCTCTCTTTCTTGTCGAACTACCTACCCCAACCTGATTATTGATAGACTGATTTAGTGAATGATTAGCGCTCTATGGTAATGGTCCCTGGTTTTGAGTATTAATTTGAGGTAACTAATATTAGTTGATGTTTGCCATGTAATCATTTTAACTTTAACTAAATGATAATAATTATAAACAGCGAGTTTCATTGTAGCCATTCTAATTCTGGTATGGATTATTGATCTAAGATTATCCAATAGTGTTTGCGCCAGTGTATGGCTATAGGTAATGTTGTTGCTAAGACTAGTTATACTTGCTAGGTGATTTGTAGTTGAGTTGACTTTAAGCGCTATTGTATTAAGAATAGATGTTATCTTAACCTACATTCCCTCCAACGCCAGCATGTTGATTAATATTATAAGAAATTTCAAAATCTTATAAGTTGACTGTTTTGAGCAAGAGTGCTTTATCGTTGAATAAAGTTGCTCACATTTTAAGCCATTTAACTGGCCTGCAAAGCTGCCTCTTCAGCCTTTTCTATCGCAGGATGTTTGTTATTCATTAAATCACTGCTTTTATTATTTATAAATTATTACCATTCTTCAAAGAAGCTCATAATTAGATGAAGTTCATCGGCCAATAATTCTAATAAATTCGATTTAAATTATAAGAAACTCATGGCTTCAGCAAATAATGTAATCTTAATTTATTTTATAATCTCTATTGTATAAAATAATGTAAGAATGCTCGAATTTATCTCAAGTTTGATTTCTAGATAGACCTTGAAATGTAGAGAGAACCTCATTTGTTTATAAAATTAATATATTTGCGAAGAAGTTCATCTCACATTTTGCGATTATCTGAAGTGCAATTTAACAGGAATAGCTAGACTTAAATGTGCTGGCAAAAGTCTAGCTTGCATGTCTGGAATTTTATTCGACTAGCTTTTGTAATTGGAATTTTGCATCACATCGAGACAATAAATGTTACTTCAACTGCCTCTATAAATGAAAAGAAGTGGACTGTAAATACACTAGGCATGGTTATTGTTTTTCTCATAGTTGTATGGGTAATTTAATGCGGACTTTAAAGCGGGAATCAATTAGATATATAAAATTAATAAGTATATCAAAATGCTTTGCAGCCTTAAGTTTTCTGGGTGGTGCTCTTCTCACTTATTGAATTCCTGAATGAATTTATTGAACACTTTGGAAAAGGATTTTCAATGAATATTTCACTTACGGGAGATGACGCAGTTATATAGTCTGACTTCATTCATTATACAAGATATTTCTTTTTGACAGTGATTGGGATATTAGTTTTCGCTTTTATTCTGCTGATCGGAGTCGGTTGCTGCTTGGCCCAATGCTAAAACTAATTAAGTAATCTGAGATTATTATAATGTTTTAAATTATTTGCTCGCAGTATTTTCAATCTCATTCAAATAGTAATAACTCTCAAGTAGTTTCGCGACTTAGATATGTTCCTTACAGCTCTCTTTTCTATCAAGAAGGAAGGGACTGCCCTATATGCCTAAATACGTTTCAGAGCCAAGACTTAATTGCACAGTTGGACTGCTCGCAGTATCACATATTCCATTAGCAATCAAAACCCCATAATATGTAAGAAAGTGTAAAATTAAGTTGTGTATAATTTTAATTTCTTTATGTAAAATAGCTATTAACTGGTATCACTCTAATTACTTGCAGAAATTAACTACATGGATCCATCCTATCTCAGTTTCATTTTGACTCTAAGTAAATGGATTAGTCACCTCTTATTCTATAGTAATTAGACCAGTCTCAAACTAGTCAACTCCATCGCAAAGAATGTTGAGAGTGCCAGCGCGCCACTATAACGCTCGAGTCATTATGAAAAGTTTGTGCTTTGCAGATGTAGGAAAAGTTGAGGCAAGTGGCACGCTTGATCCTCATCGCACTTCTAGTTTCAAGATGTGCCACTATCAATTACTTAGATTTCCTAAAAATCTTCGCCCACTAAGCGACAACTTCAGTTTGGAGTGGCGCGCGAAGATCTTTCATAGATAGTTTCCTTATCTCAAGATCTTTCCGTAGACTGTTAGCAAATCTTATCCGTTTGAAATGGAGCATACCGTACAAACTGTTGATCGAGTGAAGCGCGCGTTATAATGGACTTCACTAAGCCATTTTATTATAATAATCTGGAATATATTTACGACTAGCTGCTCAGGTGTGGGAGGGATAGCGTGAAGTTTGATGGTTGTGACGAAAGCTGCTGTTCACACCACAACACCTTCAAGTTTTGAAAGAAGAGTGTTACCAAGAAGCACGATTAATCCACATAGAAGTTTTTACGAGTAAGAAAGTAAATATAACCTACAGAGTGCGTTACTTGCAGCGGAATCAAGCGAAGGACTCAGGCTTAGAAGCTTATGTCTTCACCTCGCTCTATCAAGCGAGAGCAGTATGTTGCGTTCCTTAAAAAGCTCAGAGAGAAAGATCACAGACGGTGAGAGCGTTCTACTCGTTGACAACCTCAGCGTACACAAGACAAAGAAGCGAAGAAGGCATTACGCTGAGTTGAACATCACTCCTGTTTTAATGTTCCATACTCGCCAGATCAACGCATTGAGTTTTACTGGAACTAGTTAAGGGACACTATAAGAAGCTGCTGTCTATCACTTGATGCATGATTAAGCTATCGTACAGAGGAAATAGTGATAGTTGTAAGAGAGTGGAAGAAGAGAGAGACAAAGTTATGTGCGAGATAAGTAGAGTAAATATTTAGGAAAAGTATTTAAGCTTAACTTTATGACTTAATCACTTTTGGTTATCTGGGAAGAAGGGATTCTTAAGAGGTTCCGTTCTCTCTTCTGTTGGGCCAGATGACCATTATCTTCCTCAATCTTCAGACACCTGCTCCCGCATCTATGGCATCTCGTCGTACTCCCTAATGTCTATAGTGATAGACGCGTTTGGCTCACCTCGATGCTTGTGTAGTTTTTGCTTCCGTGCTCTGAATTAACCTTTGCTCTCTCCTTCATTTAGTAGATGCCAGCTGCCAGGTTTCTCTACACAGTTAAAATCTAAAACTTACTAGAGAATAGGATACTTCTGAAGCTTGCTCAAACCATTCGTCGCTGATAACTATTCCTTGCTTCTTTGGGTCGTTTTCCTCTACTTAGAATCTCTTCCTGTGTGCATCTTCAATTATCTCTTTGAGGTACTCTTCCCGTACAGTAGCAAGGACGCCAAGAAGAAACCTTCGTTCTGCAACTGTTGAGAGTTTTCCTTGTTAAGGAAAGGAATAAGAGCAAACCTCGATCTCCATCGCATCGTCATACATATTAGTGACGGAGATCTCAGGATAGTTTGGATCTCCATCATTTTGACATCGATTGTTTTGAGACGCTTTCTTCTCATCAGCCAGAATTGCTTGTGAGGATACGAAATCGTTGTTCCATTACAATTGTCGAAGGAAACAACGAAACCAACTAAAGATTTATTGTTACTCCATATGAAGCTTCTTACCTTGTACAGTAGAGCGTCCATCGCTCAGATTGGAAAGTGGTACCTGCTAGAGGTCTTCCTTGCTTCGGAACCTTTTGGCAAACTCTTGCGCTTCCACTCTAATCGCTTATAAACATTTAAGAGTTTCCAATCCATCTTGCTCGAGTACTTTCGTTTTTCTTATTTGAAAATCAAAGTTATTTAATTGATAAGATCCGAACGAATCTCATACGTTCTAATAACTATTAATAGGAGATCTATAGGATGATCAACCTGAAATAGATAGAGAGTCTAGAGAACTGAGAGGCGAATCAAGTGCAAGTGTGAAGATGGAGACTCCTTTTTAGTATGTCGGTGGCTCCATTACATTCAATACTAATTAGATACTTAAAACTTAATTAGTAGCATCGCTTTAACTCAAAAAGTATAGACTGCAACGTTAATTAGTAGCAGTCATCGCGTTGCAATGAAAGAATTAGTAGCACTATTTTTAAAAGCCCATTTTCGTTGACTCGATCTTTTATTATCTAACAATGGTTGCCAACGGACATTATCACTATTAACTGCGTTTGAACTTAATTCGTTAGCAAATCAAGCAGAATAAGAGATAAATATGGAGCTATCTAATAAATAAGATAAATAAGAAAGAAGAAGAACATCAATAACGACATTTCTTTTTGCAACATTCTGATGTTCTCGTAATGAGACTCCAAAAGAGTGGTGCTCTGCACCTAGCAAACAGCATACATAATATAAGTGGCGGGCTCTTCATAATTTAAAAATTTGAATTAATTCGATGGCAACCAACCTAGACTAAGAGAACACACGTACAACCTTAGCAAAAACACAAGCTAAACAAATGTCCGGAACAGCGACGCTCTTCCGATCTGTGTGCACTAAGTGCAAGGGAAGCTCTCTGAACTTGAGCTCGAAGGCAAAGAGATCTCTGTGCTTATAAAATTGTCAGCTAAGAGCTTGAGAAGCGTCGGTCGAGGCGTTTAAAACTATCGCACCTGATGATCTCTCTTGTTGCTGCTCCAGAGATCAATGAGGAGCAAGAACTTTGAATGCGAGTAATGTTCAACGACGAGTTCGAATATCCTCAGAAGCCTACGACGGCAAACATCAAGAAGTCACTCAGACTAAACCTAGATTCTATAATGAGCAATATTAGAAAGTGGACGGTCGCTATCCTTGCTCAACTGTTGAGCAGACATTCTTCAACTCTGCTTAGCCTCAAGAACACACCATGAGAAGAAGCACAGTGGCCTGAGTTTCGTAATTGAGATAAAGAAACTTTAAGACTGGTGCACTAAGAGGCAGAAGCACGATACGTTATGCACAAAGGATTCAACTTAAATTGATGGAAGCAGAGAGAAAGAAGAGGAAGATTTGAGTCCTTCATTGAATCAGAAGCCTTAGTGAAGTATGTTCAGTTAA
Source organism: Tetmemena sp. SeJ-2015 (assembly GCA_027382625.1). Lineage (NCBI taxonomy): Eukaryota > Ciliophora > Spirotrichea > Sporadotrichida > Oxytrichidae > Tetmemena > Tetmemena sp. SeJ-2015. Next base: position 10,676 of record JAJKFJ010022802.1, read on the forward strand.
TAGTTCTCAGCTAGCTTCAAAGCAAAGACTCCATAGCTTGAGAGATTGTAACTTTGAGGAGTGTGTTCAAAAATTACCTCCACCTTGCTGATTGCGAAGCGAAGAAACACCATCATACAAGAAGAGATATAGACTTACAAATCTATTGCTTAAAAGATCTTCCCTTTGTAAAGAAGGAAGAGAGAGGTCTTGAGTTCGGGAACGAACTGACACTGTTGAGAGAAGCGAGGGACAAAAACTTAGACAAGTAACGTTCTTTCAATTTGCTGGTGTTCTTATCGATCATGACTACATCGCCATTCGCCTTCCTAAATTGGAGATCACACTAGAGAATTTCCAAGCACGAGGCGCAACAAGTACTAGCTTACTTCTATTCTCACTACCTCGTTAGAGGTGTGATGGAGTTGCATGAGTTGCGGATTCGTGCACAGAATCTCAACCCAGAGAACATCCAATGATTTCAAACGTGTGAAAACCAGTCAAGAGGCAACTGTCATAGAGCTTCAACAGAGTATGTATAGATAGAGAAAAACATTGAGGAGGCATCGGTGCAGAGAAACTGCAGGCTACTTCCCATATGAGACAGACTTGGCTCAACGGATTCAGTGCAGTGGGACATCTTGGTCTATAGTTGGCGAATCATTAACTTTGAATGCGATTATGAAAACCAGAGAATACTACTAGTGTAATAGTGAAGATGTATGACAATATAATTTCGCAACAAGACCATTGTAAGATAACAAGTTAATCAAACCTTTGAAAAAGTTAGTAAACAGAGTAATAATATTCAAGCAACCTATGAAACCTAACACTCAGTTATCTGAGATAGAGGAAGCACTTCAAGGTATAAAATTCAGACAGAATATGAGACAGACGTCAAAGTCACCTTCCAGAAAGACTTATAGATTGTCTGTATTAGGTTAAAACTTTTACGCGATGATTATAAGCTATTATAAAGAAAAATTAATTATCACACACATCTTATTTTCACTTTCTTGTCATATTATGGGGTTTTGGGTTTTGAATGCTAATAGAGGATTTGGATAACCAAGGAAAGCATACTTAGCCCCTGATTCCGTTTTCTACATATAGCCTTTCAAGAATTAGCCAAACTGATTTACAAAATTCAAAGTTCTTTCTAATTCAACTTATTTCACTACAAATGAAATATATTCAAGAGAAGAAGTACATATTCATGAAGAGAATTGTAAAACATAAATTGAAATAATTGAGCTTTTGTAATTCAAATCACTATGGAGGAAGGAAAGTTTAACAGATTTGAGGACGAGGGACAAAATGATTTTAGATTTTAATAAGAAGAGAAAAATGTCATAGATATCAGAAACAAACTTCAACTCTCAAGCTATTGTAAAACTGCGAGTAGTACAAAACCAAGAGGGCTTTTCATTATAAACATGACTATAATACTTATTCAAATCGCTATAGTTTCTGGAATCCTTTATCTCATAAACTCAGTTGATTTGGATAGTTTAGACTCGAAGAAAGAGAAAAATTGGATCACTCAGTGTATTTTTGTGATCCTTGCTGTTTTCGTGCATCACCAGCTTATAGGTTAACTTCCGTTAATTTTCGGAAGTAGATTGAGCTACGGCCATCTAATTTATGCTTTTCTCTCATATGCTGCAAGTGCAGGAGCGATTGGCTATGTAGCTTATAGGTCGTATGATGAACTTGAAGATGATATGTTTGGACATGAAAAGGAATATGAACAAGCTATAATTCATGAGTTATACTTAGTTTTCAGATTTTTGTCTACTACACTGGCTATAATTATGCTAATTTCTACTTTAATGGTGGCAGCTTTTGCTTACTAAGCTAAATACGATAGCTTATTCCATTCAGGAATATTTTAAACTCAGCAGCATTCGAATTTAATTCAAAATTTTGAGAAAGAGAGAACCAAAAAAGGATATATTAAGCAGCGACTGATGGTCCTTCCTTTTAGAAGTCTAGTAATTAATCATCAGATTCAGTGTGGGCTCTGCTTTCTGTAAATGAATGACTCTGAACTAATAATCTAGTTAGATTGCTCTCCTTCTCATAAATATCATTTGATGTGTTTCTCCAGCTGGATTCATTAAATGAAAAACTACTGTCCTTAATGCCATAGTGGATTTCAGCTTTATAACTTGCATTAAGGTAGTTGAATAAAATTCCTAAAATTTCTAAATAAATTGAGATTTATCTATTCTTGATGAGTTGGCTTTGTAATTTTAATAATGTAAATTGGAAGTAAATATTTTATAAGCAGTTTGAAATATTTAATTTAAAAATGAGTCATTAGAGATTTGAGAACGAGCCCGATTAACTTGAGGTAGGTGCATCGATTACTCAAAAGCATGTTATAGATTACTAGGAAGTTTATTCTTTATTAATTCTTAATGTTTCCATAGGTTGAGGTGAATAGATAGAACGAGGAGCAGAAAAGAGATTAATAATAGATACAAGATTAAGAAAGTGAGGAAGTGAGGAGATAAATTCAATAGATAATAGAAGAAACCGATGCACAATAAATTCCCTTACCCAATTAGCACCCTTCTTTGGACTGATAGAGATCTGTTCGATTTGCTGAGGCACAACAACAAAATACTCCCTAATTAATATGCGCCAGAATATTGTGTAGTTTGTTAAAATGTTTATTAAATAATCAAAAATTCATAGCAAATTTGTGCAGATTCTTATATGCCAAAGAAAGTCATTGAAAATTTTGAGGTAAAATTATTTTAATTAAATTTTGGACATAGTATTTTATATAAAAGCAAAATGTTTTCCTAAATCTAAATAGGGTATGCAAAAAGCCTTTTTATAATTTAAAAGTATAAATGTCTCATAATCTGAAGTAGTTACAATATCGTGATTACTCTATATTAAACTTGCTTTTTATTAATTTTAATATGATTTGTATTATACTAGACTAGATGAATAATTTAATAAAATTGACTTTCTACAGCATTCTATGGAAGGCTACTTAAGACAGCAAAGTCCTTTCCCAGTTTCAGATAAATGAAAAAGAATGGGCCTTACAGGTTTTACTAGCTGTCTTGGTTTTTTCAGTTATCATGATAATCATTAATATCCTCTTGGCCCTATTTGGATTTACAGTTTGCTGTATAAACTCTGGACTAAATTAGGTAGTAAAAGCAGTTTAGATAATAGTGACTTTAGTAAATTTCTGCTATCTAAATTACCTCTTTCTCCTAGGTTTCTAGATAAATAGTAACGTCGAAGAGCCTCAGAAATGGGATACTATATTCCTGCACTATGAAGTAGTGGCCTTTAAATTCTTCGGATTCTTCTACTTGTTGATATTTTGCTGCGTGGCTTGCTGCATTTGTGTAATCTTGGCATAGCATGGGAAGCAAGCAAGAGCGAGAAGTAGCATTCTTACTAATATCAAAACGATGCCCTTTGGGAAATTAGTGTTCCAGGAGGGAAGAGACTGCCCAATATGTTTGAGTGCATTTGGAGCTGAGGACCAGATTATTCAACTAAAGTGTCATGAAAGCCACATTTATCATAAGCCCTGCCTGAAGAATGGATTTAAAAGGGTAATCTGAAATGCCCGTTATGCAGAATAGAAATTTAATGACTTCAATTTTCCTACTCACATTTTGATCTTAGGAAATTATTCTTCTTAAAATATTATAAAGTAAAATGAATTAGGCATTAATGAAAAGTTTTAAGCTCTTGAAGAGTTAATCTCATGTGAGACGTATTTAAGGCATCTTTATGTTATAGAATTAGCCAAATTTATAACACAAAAGCTTAGGAATGAGCTTGAGACATTTCAGCAATAATAATTAATACAACATTTATCAGGGCTACAGTATGAAGACTCCTGAAGAAAAAAGAGAAGCTCAGAGACTCAGGAGGCTCGCAAAAAAGTAAGGAAGCATTTTCAATAACTTAATCTTTAGGGGAGAGGTGCCATAAGAAGATCCACAAATATTTAGAAGCGCTTGCATTGAAACTTTTAATAAATTTGAGCACGCCTTCAAAGACTTAGCAAAGGAAAATGCAGCTGGGAAAGTTCAAGTGACTAGAGTCTCAGAACAAGAGCTGCTTGTATTAGTGAAATAACTAGGGCAATATAAGTTCTACATGGATGAGAGTTAGCAGCAATTGTTTCTACAATCTCCAGAGAGTGGTCTTCACAACTATAAGTATGACAAGGATAATCAGCAGTGGAGAAGCATAGCACAAGTTCACATCATAGAAGAGCTCATCATAAGAGAAGTTACACCGAAAACCAATGGAATGATATAACTATGACTCAAGAAGATGCTATAGATTTATCCAGTAGATTTATTGTGAATCTTAATGAAAGAAAAAATAATTTAATTTCTTAACCACTAACTTGAACTAAGGGGAGTATTTTTCTTTTAAAAGTTAAGGAATAGAATTTTTAAATTAAATGGACGATTCTGCACTAATCCATTTGAACAAATTAGATTTGAATTCAAGCCAGTATATCAATAACGATGATTTTTCTCACGATGATCCCTAGACTTATCCTTAGAAAATAATTAAGCCCTTTGATTTGGACAACGAATAATAGATGAATGAGACTGGCCTGCAGCTTTTGGATGCCCATAAAATTCAAGGAAGAAAGATAAGTGGCGGCCTTTAAAAACAGAGTACCCACACAAGTCCAGCACATAAATCTACCTCTCAGCCTATTTAAGGATCAATTTCAATGCAAGGGCCTAGCTTAATACTGAATAAGAGTAGAAAATTTGAGAATAAGACTGAGACTAAAGGATAAACAAGTTAAATGGACAAAGATAGAGAAGATTCAAGTGGATCTGAAACTCCTGATTCATCTATGCAGTCAAATAAGCGCCAAGAAAATCACAAAGATAAAAAATCAACGAATAACAATAGACAAAACACAGGAGGGGCTGATGCTTCTTAGGCAGATTTAGAATTTGTAACTATAGTCTATAAAGATGGAAAACGCTATAAGTAGTATAAGAAGAAGGTGAAAAAGAAGAGAGTGCTAACGAGAGAGCAGGTAGATGAAATTCGAAGTGCTTTTGAACTTTTTGACAGAGATAATTCAGGGAATATAGATGTAAACGAGTTGAGAGATGCTATGAAAGCTCTAGGAATTTATCTAAAAAAAGATGAAGTCAAAAATATGATGACAAGAGTCGATAAGGATGGAAGTGGGACTATAGAATTAGATGAGTTTATGGCACTTATGGCAGAAAAAATTGTAAGATATCTAATTGCCTATGTAAATCGTTTGAAATTAGAGTGAAAGAAATCCTGAAGAAGAACTCAGAAAAGCTTTTAGAATATTTGACGACGATGATAGTGGTAGAATTTCTTTTGAGAATTTGAAGAAAGTAGCTGTTGAATTGAATGAAAATGCTTCTGATCAGGATCTTTTGGATATGATAAAGGAGGCTGATACAAACGGTGATGGAGAAGTGGATATAGAAGAGTTTATTTCCCTCATGAGAAAAGCAAAACTGATTTGACTTGTAATTTTATTTATTCATTTTAATCGATTCACATCATGAATAGGTATATTTAAAACTCAAGAGAAACAAATCAAATTATAAATTTAGAAATGTACGAACGAGTAAAGAGAATATGAAAAATAACGAGAAGCTCAGCAAAATGCCTCCCGAATGCAGCAGTTGCAAGATCAGAAGGAGAAGAATAAGAATATTTTGGAGAACCTTTTAAATGAAAATAATGCTAAGGAAAGGGACTTGGAAATTCTCCGCAAGAGGGTTATGATAGAAACTCAATGATCTCAATAACCTTAATGGAAAGATTATGAAACTCACTTAACAGTCTAATTAATCTAATTAGAGAGAGGTAAGAACAGATAAGTAATCATAGATGGAAAAATATAGGAAGAGAAGAGGAGAAATAAGCTAAAGGAATTGCCAAATTTGGAGATTACGAAGTTACAAGGATAGGTGAATAATTTGTTCAGAGACATAATTTCATTGCAGACTGGCCAAGTCCTTGACGAGTAATTTATTTCTTTGTTTACTGAGTGTAAATTTTAGCATAAAAGGAAATGCGCAAATACTTTCAAGTATTTCTTAGATCAAGTAAATTATTGTCATATTTTAGAATAAAACTTAGCGTATTTGTCCTATACATCGTTCAAGCTATATGCGTGAAATTGATTCTAACAGATCCAACTATTCAGACCAACAAAAAAGACCAATCTATTGTTTTAATGTTCTTAAATGAATATCATAACAAAATAATGAAATACAATAGTCTCTTGAACACAGAGAATTGCTATGTGTGCACGCTTCGAATTTATCCATCAACCATGTTTCATGAAATTAAGAAAGCAGCTTGTGAGTTTTGGAGTAAGATTGAGCAGAAATACTCTCTCACGGATGAGTACTTCAATAATCTAGTCTCTTACAACGATACTGTAATGAACTTCTTCAAGACATATGCTGCACTTAATCCTACTCAAGATGCAGTTGTCTACCTAGTTAAGGCTAATCAGAAAGCTCGTGAATTGAATAAGCTTTAACTTGATAGTATAACTCTTGATGATAAAAAGAATAAGATGAAGGATAATTAGGATGGAGCAGGGGGGAATTTCAGCAAGCTGAGAAAGAAAACTCTAGACTTTAAAAAGATAGAAAGAGTTCTACCTGGTCTTTCTTAATATAGAGAGCCTGGTGAAGCAGATTTAATATTTTTTATCTATTACTTACATTTAATGTCTAGATGTGATAGACTATTTGGGTTGAAGTAATCCGCTTTCGTTTAACAACAACTTCTGGATTTTCATCTGCTTCATAATAATTTTCGTGATGACTTGGGTTTCATTAGATCTTTGATCCGAGAACAAAGAAGTTTATGTGCAGACAAAAGTGCTGGAATCTTGGCTCTAGAGCAAATACGCCGGTTTCAGTTCTTCAATTTCTAATAAGAATAAGTACTAATTTGTGCAAGCAAACATCACAACTAAGAGATAGCTCTATCTTTACATGATTGAGGATTTCTCTCACTTGTTTTTCAGAGTGCCCAATAAAACTAACTCCTCTATCTTCTAGTAAGTTTAAATGACGTTTGATTATCTTTAGGAATGATTCCCTATTTCTGAAAGAAAATGATATCATCGGAACGATAAGACTGCATACTGTAATTATTAATCGTGCTTTAAATATTGTTGCTAGGTGCATACTAATTCTAGGCCGTGCGTGGGAGCTCATGATCTAATGAGATGCTTTGAAATTAAAGTGAACGATGAGACGATAAATAAGACAAGTCTGGGTTCAAACATTTGGGAGACTTATCGCTCAAAAGAGGACGTGGGAGACACATATGCTCTCAAGGGGAAGTATAAATTATCTCACTGTCTATGTTGCACGTTGTTTAGCACTTTTAATAATCTTTACTTCTTACAAAGATCATTAGAATAAAAAGAACTAATTTAGTAATATGATTTAAGATCTTAATTGAATTATCACGACCTAACTCAGAAGTTACTCCTCATATTCCATAAAATACGAGAGAGATGTTCTTTTGCCAAAAAGCAAATATCGTATTAAATAAATCTAAAATATTTAAAATAAGGATGAATTCTAAATCTATTTAAAATGAATTAGGTGAAGTATTTTTAAAAGCAACTGGTGATGGCAAAAATGACGCAGAACATGTTGCCTGGAATCTGAAGTGTGCTTAGCAAGAAACCCGTGTAGTAGTCGATGTTAGGGAACAGGTTTAAATATAATAAATGTTTCGTGAAGTGAAGTAGTCGTCCTTCAGAGCATACTGTTCCAGTTTTTGAGCAATGTCAAAGAGGGGATCTTTGATTCCTAGTTCGTAGTAAAGTTCAAAACACATCTGTTTAATTATCTTTGCTCTAGGGTCGTAGCTCTTGTAAACTCTGTGCCCAAATCCCATCAGCCTCTTTTCCTTTTTCTTCACTTATTCCAGGAATCGAGGAATGTTGGCTTCGCTCCCGATGTCAGCGAAGATATCCATCTCACAAATTATACTCATAAAAAATCTTATAAACAACTTAATATTCACTAAATCAGAATATAATTATTTTATGCCCTCAAGGGAGAGTTTATTACACTCACTGGCGATGGATTCACCCTGGACATAAACCCAGCTCTGAACTCAACTGAGATTAACCAAATAGTGAACACAAAGATACTAAAAGGGCGCTAATGATAAGTTTTATCTCCTACAACGTCAGAGCTGACTAGTGGGCGTTTAATTTTGTCTTCTATGAGTTTGGACCCCACGATGATGTTATCACGACACAATTACAAATTCTCTCCTTAAAGCCTAATATCTACGAGAGCACTTTTGAGTAGCACCTTCTTCGGATTGACATCATTAGAATAGCCCTGACCCTAATCGTGTTTTTCACAATCATAATTTATAGAGTAAGTCTTTTGATCTCTTATTCCTACTTTTAGTTGGTAACTCAAGTACGAAAAAAAGTTAAGCTAACCTCTGCAGTAGCCTCTAATTACGCCATTAATACCTTCATGCTGATTATATTCATCTTCCAAGCGAGCTTCTGCTTTCAGCTCAGAGATTAATAAACCGACATCATTAAGTCAAAAGCTTATTTCGTAAGTGACAATTTACTCTTTAAGATTCACTCATTCTCTCTTTAGAATTCTTATAAACTTGCAATGCTGTCTTACTACATGAACTTCTTCATTTGTCTGTCACTCTTGCTAATTGGTCTGCTGATAATAAAGTTCAACCGCATATCGAGGCGGCTGTCACAGCTGTACAACATGATTGAGAAGCCACTTCTGATGCTATTCATTTTAAAAGTGATCCTGGTGATAATATACGCTTTGCTTGGCTTTTGCGCGCAGTAGATCTGGGGTTGTGACTTGGGACAGTTCCGTACCGTGACTACTGCCTACTACTCGATGTTTACTATGTTCACTCTTCATTCCAATGAGGTTGTGGTGGGAGCGAGTTCACTGTACCTGTGGCGCCACTTTTGGGTGTTTGCATTCATAACAATTTACGTGGTGTTCATTCAGTACGTATTCATGAACGTGTTTACATCCATCTTCTTTGAGGAGCAACGAGTTATCGCCATGTTTGAGGAAGTAATCTACCAAAAGTACGAACACCTCCGCCGAAAAAAGATAGTCAAGCTGTGGCTTTCCAGTGCATGCGTGTGCTGCTAAGCTTGCAGGGGCAAGGACAAAAAGAGTAAAAAGGCCAAGGCGAGAGAAAAATATTTTTTTTATTAGCAATTTATAAATCTTTGATTATTATAGCTTGTCTAATTAATACTAAAACATTTCTAACATTCATTTCAGTTTAAATTTGGAAAATGCTAACTATATACGATGTCGCCCTATCATTATTTATAAAGATATCCATCTAGTTTTCATTAGCACCTCCGTGCATGGGACCCCAAAGACTTGCTACGCCTGCAGCTACACATGCAAATGGATTTGCCCCAGAGGATCCAGCTATCCTAACTGAAGTTGTAGAAGGGCCTTAATCGTTATCAGCGTGAAGGATGAAGATTTTTTCGAAGAAGTCCACAAAAAGTTGAGGTATTTAGAAGTCTGGATCCATAGGGTCTGAGAACATCATGTGCAGGAAATTTTAAGTATAGCTTAATTTCCTGTTGGGGTAGACGATAGGCAAACCAGCTGAAGTTCTGAAGGCGATTGCAGCAATTACAGGCATCTTTCCTATCAACTTAATAGCTGATAGCTCCCTTTGAATGGGATCTTTCACATCAAGAGTATTATGATAGAATGAGGAGAGAGCTCCAACCACTGAGCACATTATCGCCATTGGATGTGAGTCTACGGTAAATCCTTTGAAAAATTCCAAAAGTTTATCATGCACAATCATCTCATCTTTTCTAAAGTTAAATTATTTCAGCCAAGAAAAAGCATACATTCTATCATCGAAGGTTTGGAGCTCTTTAGCATTAGGTAGTTCACCATACAGTAAGAGAAAGCATACTTCGATATAACTGGACTTTTATATTAACTCCTCGATGGCATATCCTCTGTAAAGTAATCTTCCTTTAGAGTGTGTGTATGTGATGGCAGATGCACAACTGCCAGTCACTGTATAGCCTGGATCGAAGAAAAACATTCCTGTCTAGGTGTAAAGAGCTCTAATATCTAAGTGCTTCTCACCCATTGTTCCTATAATATATTTGAGATGAGAGTTGGGAATCCTGAAAGATTTCAGTACCTGTTAAAACAGGAATCTCATAGACTTTTCCATCAGCTGTGGTTAACTTTGCATACTCCTTATTTTTCTCATCTACCATGGGAACCAACTATTGCACTCTGCCGATAGTTTACTTTAGAAACTCTGCCTCCTTTCCAAGATCTGAAGATAAACGATTCACAAAGTTTGTTAGCTTTTTGTGGGAGAGCTATGCTTCACTAAGTTTTTCCCTATAGGGCAAAGGTATATCTTTTTGTATCTTACATTTATAGAGAGAGATATTTTAAATTATAATAATAAGTTTATCAATTTATTAAATTATTGAATCAAATTTATTCTTCTTTCCTTGTGTATGCAAGTCAATATTGCCTATTATGAGTTAAAAATACTAAAATAGAATAGTAAAAATCAATTAAAAATATAATTAGACTTCATGCTTTCAAGTTTTGGAAAAATAGAGATCACATTAAGTTATTCAAATAAGTCCTCACTGCGTTTATTTTAAAAACAAAATACAAAAACATTTATAGAAAATAATAAGTTAATGGGTAATGTCTATTTTCTCATAATTTGATTTCTAATCAAATTATTTGAGTAATTAAATCCAAAATTGGTAATAAATATTCCCATAAATAATTTCATTTACTCGAGTTATTCTTTATTCCCATTGCATTGGTTACAATCTAATAAGTATTAATTTTTTGTTGACAGTAGCATCTTTTACATAATTTCTTTTGGCAGAAATTCTTCGAATACCTAGACTACTCTTTATAGTTTTAGCTCCATTACCATATTCTTTCTATCTTTTGAGTTCCCCTACTTATTAAGCAAATCTATATCGTCCTCAAAAGCTTGATTAAAAATCTGGTCTGTTAATAAAGCATTATGAAAATAAAAGAACATATTAATTCTGCTTATTTTAATCCTATTTGATATCCTGGTTTTGAAGACAATAGAATCTTTATCTTTAGCATTAGGTATCTGATTTCAAATTTCCATAAATGCTGATTATAAATCTCATCTCAAACGTTTGACTTAAAAAATTATCCTCTATGGCCTGATTTTAAAGGTAGCATCCTTTTCACGGGAAAAGAGGTTCTGAAACCAATTTTTCATTTAAACAATATAAAAACATATAAAATTTGATAGCTACAACCTTATCTCTCTACAGCTATCTTGACCTAGTTCACAATATAGAGTCGAAAAGCCTTAATCTTTGCAATTCATGTTGCAGATTCAGTTGAGATCTTTAATTTAGAGCAGCAACTCAAGCTTCTCATATGTATAAATAGGAAGAGTGTTCAAGCAAATAGTAGCTCTTGATATAGTCTTTTCTAAATTTGTAAAGTGCCAATTCTACTTTTGGACATACATTTTTTACATTTTACAATTTTACTGCTAATAATTAGGTTAAATAATAAGATTACAAATAAGTTAGCTCCTCAACAAAAGAGTATTTCATTATAGCTGAAAATTAAAGGAAAATCTGAATTAGATTAAAATAATAGATAAAGAGCTGTAAAATGTTGGCGGTTAAAATTTGAGTTTTGTAGCATAGGGCTTGTTCAGTATCTCATTGAAAAATAATATGAGTTTCTTCTTTAATAATCTTTGAAGTACCTCTTAGCAGCGAGATATGATGCGCTCAAACTCAAAGGCCATATATTAACTTCATAAGAACTTGTGTCCTTTATAACTCTAGACTGAGCACCCCCAGAAACAAAAGTTGCAAGGATAAAAGTTCTTATAATTTTATGCTCTTTTGAATGGTGAAAGCATAATTAAAATTAGAGATAGTTGAAATGCCACTTACTTAATCCATTTTTCTAATTTAATTCTCTTTTATTAAATTCTCAGCTATATTATGATAAATAGCCTACCCTAATATAGAAGCTCAGATTAGAAATGTATAGACTCTTTCAGCCTTAAATTATTAAAGTGAGAAGCTGAAAAACTAACTTTAACGAGAGCCAGATGACCTCAAATGTGTTTGGTTTGCTATTATGGAGATTGGATAGTATAGGCGCCCCTCTGAATATATGGGTCTGAGGGCTCACAAGATTTTCAACAGCTTTTGTGAGCTAATTTAGAATAAATATAAAGGTCGACATGGAAGTTCAGAAAATATAAAAAGTTTTAGAACTAAACTTTTGTGATAACAGCTGCAATATATTTTGAATTTCATTTTTGAAACTTCATAATCTTCCTCAATTTGAAAAGATGAGATGATCCAAATGAATTAGTAAAAGGCAAGAAGAGATAATTAATCAAGAGAGATAGTGGTATACTAAACGTTGTGATCAAGAAGAAAGCGAGAAAAGTATAAGTATGGAGTGGAGTAACCTAAATAGTGAAATTAAAGTCCTAAAAATACATAACTCAATATAATCCCAATTATTGAAATAGATTTATTAATGAAAAATAATATTTAAATATTAATTAAATTATCTAAGAAAGAAATATATTAAACTTTCTGAAACAAAAATTTTTAATGCTCCTATTTATATATTAGCAGAAAGTTAATTTCCAAGATCTCTAATTTTAGATATTAATTTTACAAAGAATTTATGTTCGGGAATCAAATTTAAATAAGAAATAATTTCTATATTTTTATTGTCATACTTTTAATAAATTAATTACTATATTTTATTAAAGCTTAATTAAATATAATATTTGTAAATAGTAGAGTATTAAATCCGAAACACTTAATGTAAAATAAGGAAGCAATTTCGAGATTTTCCAGAAGCTAAAATCCTACTCTAACGATATTCAAAATTTATGAAACTCCAGAGGGGACTATTAAATTTTAGCTTATATATAATCATAATTATGACTACTTAAAGGAGTGAGATATGAGATACAATATATAGTTAAAAAAGAAATTAATTGGATTTCTTAAATTAATTTTTCCTCTCGAGAGTATATTTTGCTGCTTTTAATATAATTTAAATGGCTAAGTTCAAAATAAATTATAGAATTTTACTTACATATTAAACGCAATCAAAATTCGCCGCAAATATTGAATAACTAAATAGAGACAATCTATAAAGGTGAACTGAATCTCATTTTCAGAAATAATCTTTCTTTTGTAATAATTAAATGTCGTAATCTTAGTAGTAGTAGTTATAATAACAACCTCCTAATCAACCTTTCTTCTAACTGGCTGGATCTCATAACTAAAACATTCAGGCTAGTCAGAATTCCTATAACACTCAAAATATTTATTTGCAAATATATATAAATGGCGAAAAAAAAGAAGATCTAAGTAATTAACTATCAAGCTTAATTCATTTCTTTAGAAATGAATTTGTTAAGTAATTTGATATTTAATAAAACACTCTTCTACTCAACATTTTCATTAGAATTAGGACCCTACTATTGGACAACAGCAAATCATAGACCAGTTGAATCTATTAAGCTGTAAAACTTCACACAAGGAAGATAGCTGGTAGATGGCAGCTCATGACTATTTCAATAGAGCTCCAGTCGAATTTTAATCTTTGGTGTTCTCTAATAAGATTGCATTTGAAAAGAAAATTCAGGAGCAACTTCAGCTACAACTTCATAACAACGAGGAATCAAAACTTTCATAGCAAGAGTTAGATCACGCTAGACTCGGAGCAAAATCAGTATAATAGGTCTCTGAAACCCTCTAAACATATTAGGAATCTATTATGAGTGCCTTTATGGAATAGAGAAGGCATATATCAGAACTAACTTAAAACTTGATTGAGGCGAGAGACTCAATCAGAATAAGAAAAGTAATTCAAGAGCACAATAAAGATGCCTTGACTCAATAATACGGGGATCTAGAATACTAGAGAAAACTTGTGTCCAAGGAAACAAAAATCAAAGTCTTGGAGGAGTCACTTAACCTCAATACTAGTCTGTATTTCTAAATTCTCAGTTAACAATGTTAGCAACAATTAGTTATTGAATAGCTATATTTAAAACATAAAATTCAGAGTAATTAGAATTTTGCTTTCTGAAATTCAAAAATATTTTAGTAATTTATAAATAAACTAAAATTAAGAAGAAAAAAGCCTTTAAAGATTTATGAAGATTTTTCAAAAGTAACTAAAGTAATTTTTTGAAAGTAGCAAACAAATTTTCTTGGTCGCTAAAAACGATATTTGCTACTAAATTAGTAAAATTTTGAAAAGGATATATTTTTGGCTCTTTAATTTTTACTACAGTTAATTAAAAGGGATGATTTTCGCATAATATTCTGTTAAAGGAAATGTATTTACTAAACTGAACAGATAATTAATATTTTCTTCTTTAAATTTAATTTATTTATAATTTGACACTTATTTTTCAATATGGTGAAAACATAGTTGATCTTAGAGAGAGCTGCCAAGCTTTAAGAGGATGCTCAAGCAGCATTTTCTAAATTTTTTAAAAAACCTCCCCAAGTCTTCCAGAATTAGTTATTCTAGACCTAGACGCTTCTAGGCAATTTATTATGAAGTATTATTTATTTACCTTTTTACAAATGAATCTATCTTATAGATTCAGCAAGTCAAAATGCATCAGTTCATACTTATAAAATAGACACATATTGAATAGAATACTCAGTTAAAATCTTCAGATCTAATGGTACCCAAAAAGGAATATCCCTATCATCCAAAGCTCAGCGAATATAACTCTTAAAGAGCTCCTTATAATCACATGTTCTTGCCAGTAAAAATGCTCTCTAAACAAGAGCAGTTAGATGGATTAGAAAAATCCTGCTTCCTGACTAAAATCGAGGCTTAATGAATTAAGTATCATGACATTCAACTGTAAATAGTATTCTTTGCTTAAAAATTCATCCTATCTCCAAACAGTTACTCAGCAAAAACTAAGATCAGAAATCGAACATATACCCTCAATCTCAACTTCAAAGTCTTCAAGGTTGATTAAAAATGAACAATGAAATAGACTCTCACTCAATCCATATAGATTGAAAGTTTAGATGCAAATCTCTTACTTAAATAGTAGAGTTAAAATAATCCCTTAGTAGATTACTCAAAAGAAATGAAAGAAAGATGGAGAACTAGCGAAGAAATTTATAGAGAAGAATGTTGGTAACAGCAAAACAATTAAGTGCTGAGAACCTTAAAAACTATCTTACTGAACTCTGCACGAGCAAATACTATTCAATTAAACTGTTTTAGAATGGTTGTCTCATATTTTACAAAGCTTGCTCGTTTATTTGAGTATTAGTCCATAAAGTACATATTAAGGTGCTTCTGATCAAAAGAACTGAAGAATAATCCACTTAGATTTTAGTAAAACTGAATTTAGGATTATGATAAATCTCAAATCTTCATTCCAGAAAGTAAAATCAATTTCCTCTCTGTATGATCGCAGTAAACCATTAAAAAAGCCGAACAGATAAAAGACGTAATGGAATTTGAACAATTATATTCAAAAATGCCATGCGAGCATTAAAGAATGTGCTTTAGAAAGCAAAAATGCCATGCGAGCATTAAAGAATGTGCTTTAGTAAGAACTATTCATAAAGAGATTCTAGTGAGGAATATTTTCGAAGATTTCAGCTAAATTTATGCGAAATCAAGGATTTGAAATACTCAAAAGACTATTCCTATGAAGATATAAGATCTGTCATGAAAAATATTGCTCGTCTTGACTTTCAAAAAATCGTTAGCTAACAAATTCGACATGCATCAAATAGATGAAATCCTGATTACCTTCAAATTTTTGTTACAATGAGACTCTAGGAATCTCATTACGTAAACCTTATCGCAAAAGTTGACTATAAGAATCATAATAAAAAGTATCTTACATGAAAGATTATTCAGGCAAACAACATTTCATAAGAATGGCTGCGATACTTCAGGAATCGAACGATAATCTAATTTGTAATAAGAATTTTGAGATAAGAAACTAATAATGCTCTATAAAAGTATCTAGCAACAGGCAAATTCTTTGATAAAACATTTTGAAGGGAAATAGAGTTTAGAAGATGGATTTTCAAAATATAAGCCAAATGATTTGATAAGAACATCTGAATAAATTTGAAAATTAATAATGGATTTATTAGCTATAATAGAACTAAGACAATCAAGAGGCAAAAATCTTTACAATTTTAACGCATCTTAGAAGATTAATTTCAGGATATGAATTTAAGAAGCATCAAATCATTTAATGGACACAGCTGCTTAATCTCATCAGCCGTTTAACTCTTTAAGATTGAAAATTAATTTTTAAAGGCTAAAATGGCTAAATAGAAAAGATATTTAAAACTTGGGCAAATATTTCACGATGAAAAGGAATAGCTCAGTTCATCTCGTGATGAATTTTTAGAAGAAAAGACACTAAATTCAAAGAGGCGGTTTTCAATCAATGAGTTTATGGTCCCCTACTCACATACTATCAAGAAAGATCCCAAAAAAATACTTTGATATCAATCAGAAGTATGAAATTTTCTACAGACATTTTCACAACTCAAAACAACTTTGAGAAGATAGAAGAAATATAGAGTAAGATGAGAAACAACTCAATCATAATTTAACATACTTGAATTGACTGATCCTGTGTTGTTATTTTTAATAACTCCTTAATTTCTATGATTAATAACAATAATTATTTATCCTAAACTAAAATACGAATATTTCTTTCAAAGATTCGAATATGTTTTGAAAAGTTTAAAGAATCAATTAAGTAAATAAAAAAATTTGAAATATAAAATTATATATTCTTAACATCATTCATGTAAATTTGAAGCCAGGGATGCAAGCCGTTAAAATATTCTTTAATGAAGTTTTTGAAGAAGTTTTCATATATTTTTAGTAGTAATAGGAAGGCTTCTGTAATTAGTAAGCTTTGTGATATTCGCAGTCCTGCTGCTAGATTTATTTAAACTGACTAAATAAGCAGAAGAATCGAGATTTCGTTTAAGATCCTCAATAGTTGGAACTACTTAGTACTTCTTCCTTATAATATTCATTTTAATATCTTTCTACTGGATGTATTTATTGGCTGGGCTCTTTTGATTTCTCAACATCGATTCTAGCTTTTGAAATGCCTCTTCTTCTTTTCTTTAAGTTTGTTATAGCTTATCCAAAAGCTTTGATTCGATTTGCTCGAGATGAGATATACTCCTCTCTTTGATAATTATAGTTGAAAACTCACTCTACTATCTAGACTAATAGTCTAACTATGCTTGCTTTAGTAATATTTGTTTTCTATTCTAGAGCATTTCCTTAGCTGCTCTTTCTTACGATACTATTTCCTATTTCCTTTTCATATTACTTTCGACTACACTCTGCTTAATCTATTTTCGCAGCTCGACATTTGTTACTCTCTCATTTTTTATAGTAAACTTATAGTTGGTTACAAACTTAACTTTTCATAGATAAAAACTTGATCATATTCATTATATAAGCATATGCATACTCACTCATAGAATGAAAATGAGGTATAGTTTAATTGCGTTTGATCTGAGATCTTCTAATCTCTATTTATTGATGAGATCAATTACTTCCCTCCTCTATTGCTTCTCAGTGTTTAGGACCTGCATTTAAAGTTCCAGCTTTTAATCTCTATCTAGTTCAGCCTACATTAAGGATCTGTGTCTCTATTCGTTGAATTGCTTTTTCTCTTCTATCTGCTCAGCCTTTCTCCGAGTGGACTCTATCTTTTTAAGCATTCGCTCTTCCTCAGTTTACAGTAACCTGATTCTGTTCTCTATTAGCTTTTCGTCTAACTCTGCTAGCATTCTCTACTGCTTTAATCGAAGCACATGGTTGTTAGATAAAATAGAGGAGCTTGGTAAAAAACTTGAACCAACTTTAGACAAGCCGATAAGGGAATAAAAACGATGATGATGATATATGTATGTGTTAACGAATTCTTGCTAGCTGTTGTTTCAAGAGACTAGTCTTATAAAGTTTCAGGTGACTTGGAAGGAGAAAACTAATTTTAGGCGATTTGAGAATGGTTTCTTGATTTATCAATTGAAGTAGGATCAGTATTTTTGAGGTCAAGCTTGGGTACTCTATTCTATAATTATTAATCTTTAGGGATTTAAGTATCCTGGCTCTATTAAATCTATGTGACTGCATCCTTAGTCTTAGAAGATAATTCCACTCTCTCTATTTTTAGGGGAGATCTGTCTCATAAATAGAAAAAATTACTCGTACCTGCTTTGTCAATGATGTCTAGCTTTTGATAGAGACTTAATTCTGAATCTTTTAATTGAAATACATTTAACTATAAATAAAATGAAGAACATCTTAACTTCAAGGTTTTTAGTTTCGGGATCTAGATTTTTATTTGAGTTGAGGGAGGGTTTGCTCTTTTCCTTGGCGGTTTCTATTTTCTGCTCTTCCCCTTGCTCTTCAGTCACTTTATTATTTATTGTACTTTACTTTTCTTGTTTTTGCAAAGTCTTGCTCCTATTTATACTGGTACTCTATTCTGGATTATTTTTTGTCTCTATACCCACAACTGCAATTAATCCAGCTTTTTCTTGGTTGACTGGAGATTGAGCTCCTAGTATCTATTCAGTGGCAGCTGCTTACATTTCATGCACATTTTTGCTTTTGCTTGAAAAAGAATTGCTAACTTACAGGTCTAGAACTGCTTATTACAATGCTTTCATTTATCTAAGATGAGTTGCTTAGATTTTATTCCGTTTTTTAAGGCTTCTAAGGAGAATTCATTCCCTTGGCATTTAATCTTTATTGCTCTACCTTGTTTTTTAAAGAGCGCTGTATAGCTTCCATCATACTCATTTTCTTTTATTTTATTTTCTATAAATCTCTTTCTGCGGAGATTTGCAATCAAGTTTAAGATAAATCAAAAATTTAAAATTCATTTGGAAAATTTCATCAAAGTAATCTTTAAACCAGTTGCTAGTTAAGTGTCATCTTATTTTGTATATTTTGAAGTGAAGCATCCTATGAAGACTAGTTTCTTTTCTCAAGTGCAGCAGCCTTTCTTGACTGGCTATTCTTAGTACTCATGCTTCCATTCATCGCTCCATTAGCAGAATTGTAGTTAATATTTTAGCTCATGGCTGTATATGAGCCTCCATGCACTTACGCTACGCTCTAATTTTAACTCTAGTGACCTATTTGATTAAGTTTCCAATACTTGAGCTCTAATTTTCAGCCTCTAGCTTTTTTATCTTCTTCTATAACTTCTGTGTATACTTGTCATATCCTCTTATGAAGGAGTATATCTTGTTTCTCATCAGCAGCAGCTCCTTATTAACTGCATTGTTTTCTCTCTCTGTCATTTCTTGCTAGAATTGGACAAAATGCTTCTCGAAAACTGAGCTTCCACCCTCGGGTTGTAAAATTGCTAGCCCGGTTTGATGATTATTAGTGTTAGTGTGACTAGCACCATTCTATTAGTTGTCCATAGTCTTATGAAGCAAGGGATGATTTTAAGTTGATTGGAGTGAGGGTATAATATTTCTTAGATTGGCTAAAGATCGATTCTTCTGCATCTGTGTTTTAAGAAGTTAGTCTGCCTCATGAGCATTAAATTGAGTAGTCGAGAAAGGTCGAGTCTCGAGATTAGGAACGATTTCAGTTCTAACATTATTATGATTGAATTCTCGGGAGGGCGACCGTACTGTCGCATATTGCTTTTAGCTGGGACTAGAGGATGTCCCATAGTCAAACTGATTCAAAAAGTTTTAGTATGCTTTCGCTTGAAGCTTTTTGTCAGAACTGTTTCTGATAGTGACTAGCTCATGAGTAAAAAGAGAATAGGTGAAATTAAACATACTTAAGCAATATTTAACTCATGATTTTCAGAGATAAAGTTATTAGATTGCTCTGACATTGACTGTTCAGCAGCCGTTTTGTAAGAGTTGTTTATGTTATCTCTCATAGAGAGAGCCCTATGAGCATTCTTGACTTAGTTGATTGGCCCTACTTGCTTGACTTAGTTGAAAGCTTTTTGTAGATTCTAAATTAGCTAGTCCTTATGCTCTAATGAATTTTGGATAGAGTTCATTTGAGATCCATTCTATCCTTGGCTGATTATTTGAGATTCAAGTTATCTTTTCTCTTCAATGAATTTTTCAATTATACCCCTTTGTTATTCAATGACTCGAATCTAATTATTAAGGATTGAGCCTGGCTTAATCCCAGTCTTGTACCATAAGTGGAGACTAGTCATGTGATTTATTTGTTCTTTGAGGGGAGTTATTGGCTGAGGAGAGCTAATTCAATTCTGTAGAGAGTGCTCTGTCTTTATAGCTTATAGCTTTTTAAAAGATTGTAATAAAAATATGATAAAGTTTAAACTTTAAATTCTAAGAATATTCTTCAACTTTTGATACCTTTAAAATTTCAAATTTTATATGATGACTAATTCATATCAAAATAAGGAAAGCGTTGCTATCTCATAAAATTTGCAATCCCCTCTTTCTAATTTAAGTTAAGGAATAATAATTATTCCACTCTAGTTTCTTTGTAGTCTTACAACTTTCCTTCCGAAGGCAATTCAATATCAGCATCAGAAGCCTCCACTATCAAACCATGACTAACTTTTATGATAAAAGCAATATAATTAGTTTCTTTTGAAAAATGCTACGGTTTTTTGTCAACTCCACTCAAAGCACTTTGATGCTGTTATCCTAATGCCTAAGTCTTATTGAACATTTATTTGAGTTTATCATTGACTGAGTGCTTGCTCCCTATTCCCTCAGTAAGCTTTTGATAATTTTGCAGTAAGTTCTATTATGAGTTGTTATTGCTTACCAGCATAGATAG
This sequence comes from Tetmemena sp. SeJ-2015, assembly GCA_027382625.1. Classification (NCBI taxonomy): domain Eukaryota; phylum Ciliophora; class Spirotrichea; order Sporadotrichida; family Oxytrichidae; genus Tetmemena; species Tetmemena sp. SeJ-2015. The sequence goes on from JAJKFJ010022802.1 coordinate 31,615, forward strand.
TGGCATTGAGTTAGCAGAAGCACCTCCTTTGTTTAAAACTTGCTAATTAAAATGCTGCTGCTGATAATCGCTCTTGTGATTAGCATGGGACTATTAGTCAAGATAGTTAATCAGATGCTCTGAAGATCTGGCGGTGTTGTAATTCAAAGCATCTGCCTTAAGTTGATGGAGATCCTTTTAAAGTTTTTGCTTCGATGCCTTACCGAAATGGATGCTGTTTTTTGCTAGTTTCTTAGTAGACTGAATCATGAAAGTATTTGGCAAACTATTCATCGTGCTATTCATTCAAGATTATCAAATAATTTGAGAATATTCTTCTTCTAAAATTATAAGTAAATTGGGTTCATGAATGTGGTAAGCTTGCTGTTGTTAGCTTTTTCAAATTGAGACTGCTGTGTTTATAGGAATTCGGTAAGCTAATCTACTCCTGTTGTCCCTTAGGATAAGATGTATCTGCTTTTAGAAGTTGCTTGATTTTGTGTACCACCGTTTTTCCTGAACTTAGACACCTTTCTTTTATTCGAACCGTTAACATTTTCAGTAGGTACCTATTTTATGAATTTAAGAAATGCATTTAACTTTGAATTGGAAAGAGATACGGAGATAGTTTGCGCTTACATTCATTTGAGCTGCAATATTATTCTTGATTTAGCGTTGATTTTCAAAATTTTAAATTAATCTAGTGGCTGTTGACAAACGTTGGAAGAGAGCAGGCTGAGTTTCCTGATGTAGTAGCTCCTGATTTCGTGGCAGTTTGAGATCTCTGCTTCCATTCTAGTTAAAATTTAATAGGTTTAGTGAATTAATTGAAATTACGCCTTAATTAATTTAAATCACACTTTCAGATTTTCAGTTTAGACTATTGGAACATTTTGGGATTAGACTATTGGAACATTTTAGTGGGAATTTTACAATGTGTGAATTAAAAGCGTATTCCTGATTTTATTAATGCGTAATAAATGTTCCAATAGTCTAAAAATCGGTGAGATGGAATAGGGCTTTGTGAATTAGAGGGCGTAGAATTACTAGTCTAATTATAAATATTTTCCTACTAAGATTAAAATGAAGCCCTGTCACGGGTCCGCACTCGTCCCTCAATTCTCTCAGAGAGAGCAAGGGTGATATGCAGGCTGCTCTTGAGAACCTCAGCTGCAGGTCCCTTGGGCAAAGAGCATCATTAGAGGGGAGGAAGCTATCTGGCTAGGACAAGCCTTGGGAGGAGATAGAGGAATGAGCAAGGCATTCTTTTTTCTGTCAGGGCCTAGCATGTGACTGAGGACTTAAAGAGGAGAGAAATGGTGATTGCAAGCGCTCGTGACGCGGGTTACCAGGACAGCGCAATAAATGACTTTACATACAAATGCAGAGACATGACTTGTGAAGGGACAATGACTATACTTGACAGTGATGCATTTTAATATTATCGCATTATAATTTCTATAATTCCTCTTTATTAAATTCTACGCCCTCTAATTCACAAAGCCCTATTCCATCTCACCGATTTTTAGACTATTGGAACATTTATTACGCATTAATAAAATCAGGAATACGCTTTTAATTCACACATTGTAAAATTCCCACTAAAATGTTCCAATAGTCTAATCCCAAAATGTTCCAATAGTCTAAACTGAAAATCTGAAAGTGTGATTTAAATTAATTAAGGCGTAATTTCAATTAATTCACTCAACCTATTAAATTTTAACTAGAATGGAAGCAGAGATCTCAAACTGCCACGAAATCAGGAGCTACTACATCAGGAAACTCAGCCTGCTCTCTTCCAACGTTTGTCAACAGCCACTAGATTAATTTAAAATTTTGAAAATCAACGCTAAATCAAGAATAGCATGTTGTGCATTTAGTACACAGTTATTTAAACAAATATAGATAGATATATAAATTAGCACGGAGGAGAAACTAGTGAAACCTAGTGAGCTAGCTGCCTTCGGTAATAAATTATGAGCCAAATTGGTGGCTTCTTTCATTTTCTTCAAATTATTTAACTGTTAGGACTGCTGTTGGTGTTTAATATTTCGAGAAATAGCATGTAGATTAGTCAAACTAACCAAAAAATATCATTTAAACTCGTAATTATAAACTATTCTAGTTTCTAATTAGCTGATTTGATGTGGATGAAGAATTTTTGAGTGAGGGGTCTGATTTTAGATGAGACAGATGCGAAAGAGTGTGATTAGCGTCGATCATCGTGCTTTGCTTAGCTGCTTGAAGAGCTTGTTGACTGAAAAATATTTAATTTTAAGTTATGAAAGAGCTAAAATTAATTAATGGAGAGATAGGACGTTTGAATTATTGATCTTACTTCTTCGAATTCTTTCTCTATTTCATGACGTTATTAGTGTTTCCATTTGCATCTTTGCTTTGCTATTTACGCACTCCTTAAGACCCTGATCTTCCTTCTAATAAATTATGGATTTTAAAGTAAACCATTCTATAACGATATAAGATATTGAATGCGAGAAAACAAAAATTGAAAATTCTCAAAGCTTTTACTCAATAATTCAACTAGTTATTTTTTCTATTTTATAATGGTTTATTTACCTATGTGTAATTGTAAAGCTTGATCGATGCTCAGAAAGGGCTATCCTTGAGGAGTCTACACTTGATTGCCTAGCATTAAAAATAACAAAATATAGTAGCTGTTTTGCAAGCTTGATAAACTCATCGTTTGTTTTTTGGCTATAGAAGTTTTCTTGCGAACCGGTCAGTCCTCGATCATTAAAAGAAATGAATGGATAAGTATAACGATTAGCTCCAATTGAGAATTGTTAAGGGTTTATATCTGAAATGGCTTATTGAAGAGCCAGTTGCTTCTTAGACATAGGCTTTTAGACTGGCAGAAAATTATTTACTACGCTTCCATCCGCATTTTAAGATAGGTGGATACTTTATTGGTCTACAAAGAATTATATGGCCATTCATCCTTACTTCTCGTTTTCATATTTCAAAAGTGATAAGCAAAATTTTAAATTTATGAAATAATTATTTTGTAATTTTCTATAAACATGAATGATTCCTAAGATTATTTTTATAAAATCTTCATCCCTCTGAGATATTTTGCGTGAGGATAATTTAAAATAATCATTTCGACAAATTAAAATCCTTAAAGTGATTGTATTAATCATAACAATCTCATACTATCATAGCTGCAAAGTTAGCAAGAGTTTCCCATATGATACTTATCAGCAGCCATATTTCCTCTGTATAATGAATGTTACCTGCAATAGTAGCCATGAGATACACAAAAGCTTGAGCATTCCTTGCATACTTTGCAATTATCGTCTTTCATATTGTTACAAGTTATTATCGCAGGATTCTTGAGGCACATATAGCAGATATTAATCTTCAAAGCAATTGGCTTCATTATGGGATCAATCTTTCTTTCCACTAAATTCTTGAGATAATCGAAATTCAAGTATTTGTCTCTGAAATCGTAGCATATAGAAGACCACCTTTCGTGCATAAGCAGAAGAGTTTCAAAGTCATTTATCTGCTTTAGCTGTCTATAGTTAATTTGCATTTCTTCAACCTTCCTCCAAAACTTCTAGAGGTCATAGAGGATATCCTGAATCTCTTTATCAATCCGTGCCTTTTCATTCTCGGTCAAATATCTATACCTCTCCTCTTTAATTTGCTCAAGATAATGCTTATGCTCAGTTATTTATCGCTGCAGCTTAGACTCTCTACCGTGCTCTATGTATTATAGAAGTTAACTGTACATGATCTCGCAAGGTTTATCTAGTTCACTCAAGCTGTAGCATGAGGATTTATCTGCATAGGTGTCGTAGCACTTAGTACACACAAAAGCAGCATAGGGCACTGAGTACATAATCACAGGCTCGCTGTGAGGAAGGCATACTCTCTACTCTTCCTTTTTTGGGACTATTAAATCTCTCTCCTCTCTCTCCATATCATGGAAGAAGTAAGAAAAGAGCTATGGTTTGGCTAATCTGTCATGAGAATAAACCGATGCCTCAGTTTGGTAATCCTTCTTAGTCTTGTATTCTCTATATTCAGTTCTGAGATCTGCGAAAGGTTTATTTATCTCCAAAGGATTTCGAATAAGACCTTAACTGTAATTATCATCCATTAGGAATTTGTAATCTTGAAGCTGCTGATCTTTTGAGGAAGGTTATTTTAAAGTGGTTCTGCCTGAAGACTAAGGCTCTTAGATTTTAATATATTCGTTTTTATAATTACTCTAGCGATTCAGATTAGTTACAGTAGGCTCAGTATAACTAGATTTGCTTGTTATTGAAGATAGAAGCGATTACTATAGCAGATAATTAGAGGATAATCAAATTATCATTTTAAATTAATAAAGTTAGCACACTTAAAAATTTTATTGAAATATCAAAAAATAAGAGGTATGTCTTGCCTGATTAAACAAAATCTAGCCGTAAAATAAATCTATGATTTAACTGCTTTAAATTTATAGCAGCTTTTCATATTTTATATAGTCTAAGATTTTAATTAGATTCCCATAAATAAACTACCATCCCTCCCATCTCCAAACTTTATGCAATTGAAAATTTCTTTTATTTTATAAGAAACTGTTTGATAAATCACGCGAGTTTAGTTGATTAAATTTCTTCGTTACTTAAAAAGGTGTAGGGGAAGTCATCAAAGGATTGAAGTTTTCAAGTTTGGAACTCTGTGGCTTTGCATAATAGCTCTTTGCAATCTATTCCCTCGATTACAAATCCCTATTGAAAATATCCCTCTGCCTTATCATATTATCAGCATGACTGCTCAGAACTGAAGTTCTGAAACTAGAATTTGATTGTAGCATAAGTGGGTTAAGATTATTCATTCCTAAAATATTTATAATTATAATTAAGCTACCAAAATATTTATATCAAAGAATTATGGACTCTAAATCCTAATCAGAAAATTTTCCAATTTACAATAGCAGGATCTATAAGATTTTAACTTGGGAAGACTGAAAATAGACTTTCACTTACTTTGCCTTGCTAAATCTATTCTTTATGCTGTGCATTTACAAAAATCTGTCTTTGCTATTTTTGTTTTCCTACATTTCAGCATTCACAATTCTATTGAAGCTTTTCCGAGGACAGAAGAATTAAAAAGAAGGAGGCAGCAGAAATGGAAATAGCACATAGGATAGTGATATTTTGAGTGAGGAAACATTGAGGAATATGTTCATTTTAGTTTACATGATTTTGAATGCTATTGTGCAGTATGTAAGAAACATTATCTAGATGAAGGAAAAGCACAAGTCTCTTTTCGTAAGACCTAATCTATCTTTTAATCCCCCTTGTTTTAGAAACTAGCAATACTTTTATACTTCTCTTAAATAGCTAAATACTTGGGCGATAAGCTTTCTGTCTATTTGTGTAAGTAATTTCAAGTTAGATAAACTGATCTATAATTACTTAATCAAACATTATTTTAGTCTTGATTGGGTTTTCAGCAATTCTCACCCTCCAAAGAAACCAAAGAGAAGAGCTAGAGAGACAGCAGGCTTAAAAATCAACTAAAAACAGAATTAAGGCTTTCTTCAGCAAAATGTTCGCAAAAGTTAATTTTAAATTCAAGGTCCCTGTTCATACAGACATAAGGAGAAATTTTTGATAAACAATAAAAGAGATTTTAAAATGCATCATCAATAATTTATCAATCAATTAATTGATAATCTAATCTAAAATTCAGCATGAAATTTCATTGATTGATATTTGCAATACCTTATTCAAGTTATGTTTTGAGAAAAAATATTGGTTAAATAAATAAGAAATGGTTGACTAAAAGAGAAATAAACACCATGAGATGGGTGACTCATTAAAAGAAGACAGTACTTCAAATGTTGAAGAGAGGGCAAGTTTTAAACAATAAGCTTATGAAAAATAGTATAGGAGGCACATTGAACCTGAGGAGAATGCAATGCAAAAATATAAGGGGACAAGTAGATTGATATCGAGAGACATCTTCTCCAATCGATAAATGAGAAGAACTAAGCCAGACTTGGAATCCTAAAAGGTAAAAATTTTATTTATAAAGCAGATATTAAGCCTTTTAGGTCTTCAGACTAAACAAAAATAGTCAAGCAAGGAAGAGAAAACAGCAAAAATGTCCAAGAGAGACAAAATTAAGAAATAGAAAAAATCTGATAGGAAGCATAAAAAGAAGAGAAACTACGCTTCATCAAGCGAGGATTCGAATGATGAGGATAATTAATAACTTCTTGACACAAAGAAAAAGCCAATAAAGAAAAGAGACAAAAAGAAGAAAAGATCTCATAGATTGAGTTCAGATTCGAGCTCTTAAAGATTTGTTAAATTTTAATTGAGAGAGTATTTAATGAGCTCTAACTAAGAATGCAGCGAAGAAGATGAGGACATGGTTGGACCTAAAATTCCAGAGAACTTTTACGAAGAGCAAAAGCTTGAAAATGATGAGCTTCTACTCAGAGAAGGTGAAATGAACTAAGATAATGTGCTTTTACAGTCTTACAAAAGACCAAGAAAACAGAAAGTCCCAGATTAGATACATCCCTCAGATGAAAGGAAGCTTTTAACAGAGGTGAGCATGAAGGAGCAACAGAGAAGAGAGGTCATAATTAGAGCAGAGATGAAAAAGCTGCTTGAAGAATAAAAGAAGATAAGAGAGCTATAAGAAAGGGAAAAGCAAGCCATGATGTAGTTCTAGCACAATTACTCTTCTTGAGTTTGGAAAAGATAGAATATAGAAAGTTTAAGATTTGATTGAGTGGACTTGATTTTTTATATTCATAATTAATTGCTTAAAATTTTAATGAAAGATAATTTCTCAATCAATATTTCTAAAATCGTATTGCTTATAATATACTGCTTCTTAAGAGAAACTTCTCAGGTAAGAGATTTGGTTTAAATAGCATGTTGATTATAGAGCGGAGAAAAATAAATAGTCCTTGATGCTACTATCTTGTTATTTTTATTATCAGACAAGTGGGTTATCCTTCAAGTTTAGCTTCTAAGGAAACATATGATGATACTTTTAAGCTCCAAAAGATTCAATCACTCTTATAATAGAATTCACCTGCATTAGGTACATTCTTATTCTCTTAAACACGTCAACTTTAGCTAATGGCAATAAAAGCTTGAGCTATATTGAAAAGCAGCTTTATGATTTCTATGACGTCCAACTTTACTCTGATATTTATATCGGAAGCTAAAAATAAAAGTTTAATGTCATTTTCGATACGGGCTCAGCAGTAAGAATAACTTTATCTCATTATTGATTATATAAAATAGGTCAATCATATTTATTTAAAACAGAAATTAAAAGTTATTCAATAAAGATTGTTTTATTGGCTTGTGGAGATGAATCTCTCTCATTATGATATTCATATTGCTTGCTGCTAATATTTTTATTTTCTTTCTTTATCATTCTATTTAGAAAAAAGCTAGTTGAATGCTCTTAGAACTGTTGAGTCGTATTATTTAAGTCATTTTCCTTTTGCCTTAAGGATGATGCAGGACTTTTACTGGAATTGGTGCTAAACAAAGACTCCTATTACATAGCATTATAATTAAGTTAAAGTTTATTTAGAGCATTTCCTTTCTCATTTGTTCCGTAGAAGCTGTTGAAAATTTTCTTACTAGCGTTTATCTAGCCTGATAGGTTTAGTATGGATTATGCATCTACTAGCTTTACTTTCTCTACTGGTAGAAGGAATAGTTTGGATTGAAACTAAGAATGTTTCGATGGTGTGATCTCCTGCCAGTATGTGAGCTATAAGTTTTGAAAGAGATTTCAACTTTCTTGTTAGAAGGGATATTTTAATAGTTATAATCACCCTATTTTTCTGAGGCAAAGAGTTTGGAATTATTTTCCTAATCTCGATGCTAATCCAGAGAAGAATCACCTCTCTCTCCCCTTCTTTCTTGAGCTTCTCTAAGTTTTTAAATCAGCTTATTCTTATAGTCTGAAATTTAAGATTGGACAAAATGTTTTCGCTTTTGCAAAAAGTTCCTTATATTGTCTTAGAATGGGCTGTTATTGTTGTCTTTTTACATCATAGATTAATAGCGCCTCGAGGAGTAAAATGCATCTGAGTTGTGATTTTAATGAGTGGAGTTTTCTAATTTTTCCAGGTATAGTTATTTTGCAAACTTTATCTGTGATTTATTGTACTCGGCTACACTTGAATTAGAAATTGTTGTAGTTTGGTAAGTATCTTTGAAGTCTATGGTTGAGTTGATACAATTAGAAGAAATTATATAAGTATGATATAGCTTTGGTTATGATGACGCTTCAACAACTCAAAATAAATTAACTCGTTCTAAGAAAGAATCTTGCCTTAATTTTTCTTCTCTGTTAGAAAAGTCTTGCTCATAATGCTTGAACCTTAAACAGCTTGGACTTTTGAACTTGATGCATGATAGCTTTTCTTATCTTGCTCATTATATAGTAAGTCCTTGAATTTTGAGGTTGTTCTATTCGCGATAGCACCAGGCCTTAAAATTTTAATAGCTGTTGAAGATTCCTCTTCAGTACCACTGCTCTCAAATTCCTTCTCAATTTTTACATTTTCTTTCATGTTAGTAAAGTAGTTTCCCATTACCTTTTCCAAGGCTTAAACTGTTTAATGCTGCTGGTGTGACTAATCAGCATGCTAGTCAGGATTTTACCTCTCCATTACATTCTTAAGTCTTATGTCAATGTTCTTGAGATGCTTATCCTCGCTGAACTGTTATTTTTGGAGTGGTTTACTATTCTCAAGGGCAAAAGTTTTCTATAAGAAAAAAAATTATAAAGGCAGAGTTCTAGAGTCTTGCAAGAGCTGAGGCTTCATTAAGTAACTACATGGGGGATTTTTTCATTTACCTTGCCACAATATTTTTACCATAAAAGAGCCAAATTTTCCCATTATCATCTGCAAAGTAATCTAGATTCATGTGTAGAATTTCAAGCTAGTATATTTTCTGGATATAAAAAGCCATCTTCAGTGCCATTCTTTCAACAAATAGATGTGGATTTTACCTTCTAAGTTTCTCCTCTACTTGCTTCTGTACTTCAAAATTAGACAAGAAGATTCCATGATAGGTGGATTCATCTATAATCTTCTGCTCTTTTTCCTTGCCTAGGCTTTGATAATCATAAACAATATCCTGATCCTTCTACTAAGCTCCAAGTAGCTCAACTTTAAAAGGCATGTAAATATGCTTCCCAAGGCCCTGCTTGCTCTTTATACAAGTCTAAATACACTCAAGGCTTTTCCAGAAGGGATCATTAGCTCTTCTTCTAAACTCATTTATAAACTCTGACTCAAACTAGCAAAAATATTAATTCCACAATGAATGGATATGACTCATTTTCGACTCTTACAAATCCTTCATTGTCTCTTAAAATGGCCGCATCTCGAAAGTGGCCACCTTCTTCATTTCCTTCCTCATCAATCACTATAGAGGAATTGGGCTATAAGATGTCTTGCTTTGTTGGTGATTTGCTTCTAATGAACTAGGATGAGCTGCTTAAATTATCTACAGGCTATCTTCGTCCTGACTTAGACAATGAATTTGTAGATGAGTGAATCAATCATTAAACTATAGTTTCAAATATATTTGAACACCTTGCTATATTTTCCTTTCAGCTTGGGCAGACTCAGGTATCTCTAAAAGCTAGGATTCCTTGGATGTCTGTTAGAACTAGAAATTTTTTTATTCTGCAGAGAGCTCTTTTCTTCTCTCCCTCACTATGAAGGAGAAGGTTCTTCTGATGTCTTACAATTACAATTTGGATTCATTTCGTATGGCTATCAAGAAACCGTCTTTGTCATTTTTTATCAGCTCCGGAGATTTTGCCCTTGAGAGTCAAAGAAGGCAGTGTCTGAAAACAAAATAGGACATCCTTAGATTTAATCATGAGGGCCGCAAAGTTTCACCATTAAATCTCTGAATGAAAGATTAATAAGCTAACCACCTTAAGAATTTTAATTGGCAGGCTTAGAAAGCAATTGTAGAGTGCTACTATTCCCAGTGCCAGGTTACTCTTAAGTTTGTGATAGACTTTAAAATGAGGAACGCTTGCTCTCTGAGATATTTCGCTTTTGTCTGTAAAGTGATAGGATGTCAATCTTGGCTCGTTCGGCGTGATGCAAAATAAAAATCAACAAGACGATATAAAACTTTGTTGCAAGGTCTTGTTTTTATTATAATGATTACAAATCGTACAAACGCAAGCAGTGGCTCCCCTATTTCGGCTTAAATCATCGCTTTTGCTTTATTCCTTAACCTATTCTATTTGTTTCTTGGAAAGAGTAACTTTTTTAGTGAAGATTTAAGATTCTAGTTATTCCATCGCAAAGGAGTTGTGAGCTGGCGAGTACATATCATTATTACCTTTTTGTTATTAAAATGTCAGAGCTTTCTTCATCTGTTCGTTTTTATTTATTACAAATAAATTCCTTATTTATAAGTCAATTTACTCAATCATTTAATTATCTTATTATTAATGGAATTGTATTAATTTAGAGGCAAATCATTAAAGTGCAGTTTAAAATTTTCTCTAGTCATTTAAATTCCATTTCTAAATTGACTTTAGATAAAAACTTGCTACAAAACTAAATTGATACCTAACTTTGGATATTGTTTGTTTAATAAGTCTTATTTTATCTTCTAAATTTGATATAAAAACGGATACATATTGATGTAGTGGATGTGGGTATTTTCCTCAGACTGCTTAAATTGCCCATCTTTAAATCTGTTTGACTCTCTGTCTTCCACTAGTTACAAGATGCTAAGCTACAGCCCAGTTAAGGTCACTGTAAATAACTTATCATTTTAAACTATTGTTTCTTTAGTATGGAACAGGTCAAATTTATGGCTTCAAGTCTATTGATCAAATATGTTTGACTAGCACTATTTGCCAGAGTGACATAAGCTTTCTCGCAACTTTCGAATATAATGCATTTTATGAGTGTCTGTCAATTTAAGATTGAATAATAGGGTCTAGAGCAACTATTTTCTGATGGGATATTAGGCCTAGCCCCCTCAACTTAAAACTCTCAAGCAGATTTACTACTAGATGAATTGAAAAAATCTGGCTAAATCGATCAGAGAGTTTCAGTATATTGGTTGACAAGGCCAGCATGAAATCTGTGCTTACTCTCGGAAACCATGACTATTTGAAATACTCGACCGGCAACCTATTTTGGCACAAACTTAAAGACACGAGATACTGGACGCTAAATCTGCACAATGTAACTCTTGGAAATAATGAACATGAAGTCATCCTTTCTTCTTAATAGATAATTATTGACTCTGGCACTTCCTATCTTCTGATGCCTACTGAGGACTTTCGAGTCTATTGAGCTACTTCATCGTAACTAAGAATTAATCTGTGTAACTTAAGTAAAATTTAATGGGTTGTGGCCTGTGGTTGCACTTAAGAGGAGTATCTCTCTTACCCAGATATCAAAGTTCAAATAGATACCAACATTTACACTATAACTAAGGAGAATATATTACAAAAATAAGAGGAAAATTAATTCAATTCTTGTTTTATCTTTGCTAAATTAAATGTGTGTTCAAGATAATGCATTTCTCATTTGGAGCTGCAGCAACGAACAGATTTTGGATAATGGGAATGCCCTTTTTCATATTACTATGTTGCTTTTGAGTGATAACTCAAGGATTGGATTCTCTGTCTCAAACTTAATTCAAATTAGGAGCAGTAGGCAGTTTAAATTCAAAGCCTAATGAGTATCGATCCAAATATGGAGAATGTGCGCACAGAAATTCAAGTTCTATAAATACAAGAGTAGTAATGGGGAGCGTAGAATACCACCGATAGTTTAAATAAATTTAGAAGAAAAACTTTTGATTTAAAATTAAAAAAAAAAATCATTTGATTATATATTTTTAAAATTTTTTTTAATTTAAAATAAAATATATTTTTGAAATTAAAATAGGGGAAAAATTTTATTTTTTTGAATTTTTTCTTGATCTTGCAAACCATTATAATTTTTTAAAAAAAGAGTTAAAATAAAATTTTAATTAAAAAAATTAATTGGCTATACTTTTTTTTAAAAAATTAAAATTCTTTTTTTTATTTTTTAAATAATTTATTTTAATATAAAAAAATTAAAAAAAAAATTCCTTTAAAATATTTTATTTTCCTTTTTTTGTATCCCTTTAGTTTATTTTTTGAATTATACAAAATAAAGCGCTTTAAAGAAAAAAAACCCAAAAAAAAATTTAAAAGGGTTTTTTTTTTAGCTTTGGCAAGTATTTGTATAAATGTTTTTATTATTTTTTACTTTTATAAAATTAATTTTAATAATTTAATTGGCTCTCAAATTTGTCATAAAACATAAAAGCCGGGCAATAAATCCATTAAGAGAACCTCTTCTTTAGGGAAGACAAATTCCTAATGATTGAATAAGTTAAAACCTTTAAATTAAGAGTATTAAAATAATTAAATCATAAACTTAATCACAAAAATTTTTTGCCTCATGTAATCTTGAATGAGGTTTTGACATCCTTGAATCACCTGAAATGGTGGAGTGTTAATTCTTTGTGCTTCACTCTGATAAGTTGTGCTCAAAATGGTGTGGTTGCTAACTTCAGTAGCCTTGTTAAATAGGAAAATAACTTTAAAATTGTCAAATATGTTATATTAGATGTATCTGATGACACTATCTCTATACTTTCTAAGAGTTCTCCTTACATCAGGCACTTTTTCATGTACCAACTATTTCAAAAGTGGCAAAATCTCCAAAAGTACGTTATCTTCTCTGTCATTTAGCCAAGTCTTAATGAACACTCCATTCTCCCTTTGTAAAGAGAAATTCTCCTTCACGTTATCAAGAATAATTGTCCTCTTCAGGTCTCTTCCCAACTTTGTTAAATCCTTTAGAAAATACTCCTTCCTTTTCTTTGAAAGTTGTGTGCTAGCGATAGAGTCTATGCTTAATGAGCTAATGATCTGGGTCTATCTTATCCAGAATAAAGTCAGCGTAATCTTGTAAAGCAGCGGTGAAAATCACCACTTCATAAATCTAGCTCCCCTTCTTGAAGAAATTCCATAAGGTGAGGCCTGAACAGCACCATTTCAGAGGGTTTGAAAGTTTTGGTGTTACCACTCGGTGAATCGTCATCGTCATAATCTTCTAACTCACTAACTTCATGAGCTGAGGCAAAGTGGACCAAAGTCTCATCTAGATCTAGCACTAGAGTGTAGATTTCGTTCTCAATTTCTGGGTTTAGTTTGGGAAGGTAACCTCCTTATTTTTCTTATTGAATCCTTCCTAGGAATTTTTCAAATTTCTTTACTTTAACTTCTGTCTTCTCTGCTGTTTAATCCTTCTAACTGGCATGTTACTATATCGCATCAAATATCAAATATGCTATTTTGAATAAATATAGTCTCGGCTCCATCTATTTCCTGTTCTTCATCAAATGACTGCTGCATATATGACTATTCATATTGCTGGCCTTTGAACATAAAAACATTAAATTAATTTGAACTTGGAAAACTTCTGTATGGATGTGAGATTTTCCCTTAAATCCTTTAACGATATTCTGTCTATCCTTTTAATCATCAACTGTACGTTTTAAGTGAAGGATTTATTCTTTGCTGGTAAAACTGTCTTCGTTAGTAAATTGATTATGATAAGACTCTGCTCTTTAATTCTTCTTAGAGCCTCTCTTTGCCTAATTTACCTAATCCATATTTGCAATTCTGTCATGCTGTCCAGCACTTAGAGTCGCTACTATTTCGAGTAATGAAAGTGCCCACTCCTAAAATTAGAAGATTTAAAGAAGTTTTGAAAAATACGAACTAATCGGGTATCTTACATTGCTTCTCATTTTTGCGTCTATTCTAAATAGCACTATTTCAATCAAACAGAGGAAATTTTGTTGAATGTAGTATAAAATTTTCTCGCTAGCGTCCTTTGCATCTTATGAAAATGCTCCCATAAGCTCAGTCAGAATAAAGTCCAAGTAAAACACAAAAATAGTCTCCAGATTTTAAGCCCTATGGAGCACATCTTTTTTGTCTTTGGAAACAAATAAGTCCTATGTTAGAGTGTTAAATTTATAATTTAGTTTACTCCATAAGAAGAGAGCTTCATCAGTGGCTATCTTTTGATAACTATGTCAATCAGTCGCTAGATTTCTTGTTATCCCTATTTTTCCTTGAATGCAAAATACAGTTTATCTAATCGTTTCAAATGGAGAAACAGCTCCTTCAAATCAATCTAAAAACCTTAAACCAAACCAAAGTCCTTACTTTTAAAAAACTATAATCAATTTTATTCATTGAATAGAAATTTAGAAGTAAAAGATTTTAGAGTATTTACAAATAAAAATGAAGAAAAGCATGTCAATGAGAAACAATCTCACTGCTAATAACTCACAGAGAGCTGCCTCATCTTCCAACGCTATGACATCTTTGAAAAGAACTGCTTCTAGAGAGACTATAGAGTTCAAGATCAAGAAGAATCAGTTTCCAAAAATACTAGATTTCAAAAACCAACAACCACCTCTTATACTTAAACACCATCATTCTTAAGCTCATCTCAATCCAATGCAGACAATCTATAATTACAACTATCCCTTCTCAAGTAAGATAATGTTTACATCTAAAATATTTTCTCTAGTCAAGAATCTAGTTAAATAGGATAATGAAGTCCTATCAGAGTTCTTTTAAACAAGAAAGGACTCCTAATATTAATCTACTAATAGAAAATTCTTAAGCACTTTGAGCTAGAAATAGTTTAAGAGTATGAACCAAACTTCTCAAAATCTCAATTCAGCCACCAAAAATAAAGAAGTTCACTTTGAAGATATGCAAGATAACTATAATTCCAATTAGATGACTAGTGAAAGGTAGTCAACAATGCCTAGATAGATGTTTCAAACTTATAGCTCTACATTCTCAAACACTATACAAGAGTAGTACCTTCAACAAGTAAGGATTAAAATTTTACTTTTATCTTGAATGCCATTTCAAGTTATTAAGAAATAAATATGATCATTTAATTTGTAATTTCAATCTTTTTATAAGTTCTTGTGCTATTTTTAATAGCCTCCTCCTACAGAAGTTTTTACTCTAACGAAGAAGTCCTTTCCTAAATTATTTTATTTGCCATCTTAGCTTTTTTCTTTTTCCCGAACATAGTTCTCAATTTGATCTTACCTAAATATGTGAGGTTGCGCTTGAAATATGTTGAATATGCCTCTAAAGAAAACATCTCCGCTCTTGTTTGTTAATGATGATATTTTGGCCAGATATTTATGTAACAGATTCAGTCTTCTTTAACTTTCAGAGACAAAAGATTGAAGCTTTTCTGATGAGTCAGCTTGAGGAAGGTTCATAGAGCCATACCTATTCATCAATTCTTGCAACTATCCACTTTGAAGCATGGAATCTATTTTCTTGAGAAGATCAATAAAGAATTAGAAGAGTTCAAACAGATCTGTTTCGGTTTATGCGTCTGATTTTACTACCTATATGTTTGCTATCTTGATGATACTTTTTCTAGTATCACTACCTGCTTTTAAATAGTTTTAAGAGGACTAATTAGCTAATGTTTCTATACTGTTTCGATGGTGATGAAAATCACTTCCAACCCCTAAATTAGTTGAGTTCATGCCGCTCTTTGACTCTTTAATCTTTTTATAGCGAGGTGAAGTAAGAGACTATGAAGAATCAGAAGGAGTAATTTAGGCAAATTTTGACTCGATTTGGAAATTTTTCTCCTGCTTATTTTCATAAAAATATATAGTTAAGACTTTTCGGTAGGCTTTTTAGTGTAAGATTTCTTCCTCTGGTTTTAGGCTGCAGAAGTATTTGCTTCTCTAACAAGGATTATCTTCGAATAGAGCTGCCTCTACTATTGTCAAAACTCTATCTTTAACTTCTTTCCTAACTCATTCTTTGCGGTCCATCTGCTCCTAAGTTGCCCTTACTCTAGCTTTTAGAAAACTCTTGGCTGTTTTATTCTTCACCCTCTCTTTTATTGCTATTTTGGATCTTTGCCTAGAGCATTTTTTTATGAATCGCTTGCTTCAATTAATTCTAGAGATATTCTTTAGCCTCTTTCTCTGACTTTTGGTTTATAATGCTCTCAACTCCTTTCTTTATATTTTCTTTGAGCTTATCTTATTCTTGATTACTTAATTTATTTTAAGCATGAGCTTCAGTAGAGTGGATTGCCTTTAATTCTAAAAATAAATGTTATGTCTTGCTTATGAGCTTGCAGTTTTAGGAGTTCCTTTTGCTGTTGCATTTCCAAAAGCTTTAGTTGCTTTAAATCCTCTTGAGCAGCAGTTTATGCCTTCAAAAGTTCCATTTCCTTTGTATAATCCTCCAATTTCCTGCTTTAGACAATCTGGTCTCTGCTTTCCTAAGTTCCCTAATCTTTTAGTTATACTCTAGTTTCATATCCTTCAAATCTAATCTGTGGTCTCTCTCAAATTCACGAAGTAAGTCTAGCTCACTCTACATCAGAGTGCCTTTACTAATCATGTTTTCAATTCTTTTGTTAAGTTAGTCTATTTAAGTCTACATACTTTGTACTTTCTTCTCTGTTTGGTAGTTTTGAAATATAGCACTCTCAACTTCGTTAGTTTTTGAAACTAGCCGACTATCAAGAATAGTGTTTTGCTCTCTCGTTTCACGAAGTTGAGTAAGTATCTGAGCTTTCTCATGATACATTCTATTATTCTCTTAAAAATAAATAACTAGACGATATCTCATCTAGTAGAGAGTTAATTTAGGATTCTTGGACTTTCATAGCATATAAATAAGTGAAATTTAAATAGCCATTTCATATTCAACGACCTTCTTAGACAAGTCTTCCATTTAAACGAGTACAACTTTTTTATACTCCTCTGCATTACACTAGACCTCTTAATCTACATATTCTACATTTTTTTGAAATCTCTTGGCCACTAGTCTTGCAGTTTCAAGTTGAGCACTCTTCAACTTAGATTTGAGGTCTCCTTGAAAAGCTCTAAATGCCTAGTTGTTGAGACTTTACTGCTCACTCATCCTGAAGTACTTAGCCTAATCTTGAAGTGTTTGCATTAGAGCATATAATTCATCCAAGTTATGGGTTACTCCAGAGAAGTTGGCCTTCTTTAATTTTTCTTTGGACTTCAGCATTTCTTTAACCTGAGATGATAATCCTGCCGAGTCTTGTTTTAGGAATTAATCAACCTGTTTCATAAATTCCTCTCGGTCATCTTCCTACAGACCGGAAGAATAGAGTTTCTTTAAAATATCTTGCTTGGTCTATTCTGTCTTTAGCTTTATTACGACCTCACTCTATTCCTCAACTACTGACTTCAAAGTGGATATTTATGTTAAATTAAATCTGGTAAAAAAAACAGAATTTACTTTTTTAAAACAGTTAAAAAGAGTGAATGTAAATGTATATGATATTTCTGTCAGTTAGTTTGAGAAATGGTTCATTGTAATTTGAAACATGCTTTCGCTTTACTAGTAGATCTTATCGAGAGTAAAACTAAGATATGAGCGTGTGTCCTTATCTAATGACTTATTATGAAGAGTGAGGAATGTCTAGAAATTTTTGCGCATTAGGATAAGCTTTTGATGCTAGAACTGCATTTAGCTTGGTGGTGAAATATTTTTCAAATCTTCATCATTTTATAAATATGAGAACAAATTATTATAATGGATTTTAGATGCCATAATCTTGAAAGAGCTTGAGATCATCTTCTATTAATTTTTATTTTAGCTACTCAATATTAACTTAGAGATGCTTTTGATTACTGCACCAAATCTCTCCCATTTAGTTTCTAAGTGATTTTGATGAGAGAAATCTCCTCTGCTAAACAAGGTATTAGTCTTTTAAAAATTAAAATAGGACTGTGAGGGTTTATCAAAAGTAGATCGAAAGTCCTGAGACATGCCATCTATTTCTATTTTACTCTGTAGTGAAATTGATTTAATCTTATTATTCGCAGCAGAATCTTTATCTCTACTTTAAGGTACAATTATCTAACTATCTTAAAGAAGAAATTTCTAGTACTACTACAAGTTTACTTAAGAGTTCGTAAATAAATTGAAAATAGCAATATATGAATTAGAGTTGAACTTCTGATCTCTTTACTTATTAAATATACAAAAAATGTTAGTGTATCTCTTCATTTGTGTTAAGTCCTAACTTTAGAGTCTATCTTTTACTTAAACCTCAAAGTCTCTGAGAAATTAGTTTGATACTTTTGATAGGGGTTGCGTTCTATAATATCATTAAATTACAGATTTGATAAGTTGTCTTGAAGTAAAGATCCCTAAATATCCTAGTTCCCAGACAACATAGATAAATTAACTTTTCTTCTCTCTGATCTTATATAATCAGAAGTCTATTGATTAAGCAAAATTAAAAATTTGGCCTTGATTGTGGCTTGATGAGGCCACAGTTTGATTGAACTGTATCTTGAAATTAGAATTGTCTTATCCATTAGGAGTTTGCGTTGAGCTCTCCTGCGCCTGTACCACTTAATGTAGTTTGTTGAAATTCTTCTGCGTCATTCTTTGAGTGTGATTGTTATGTTGATGTGTAATACTCTTCTCCATCTTAGATCGCCTGATTATATCTTTGAGTTTGTTTCTAGACTAATTTAGAGACACCTCTTCTTCAATTGAGAGGTTGCCATTATTATTCAACTACTCAAAGTATTCCTGATTTCTCTCTGAAGCTATGATGTCACTAGTTCTTAATAAGTTTAGTTTCATCAAAGAAGGCTTCATTAGCAAATTAATATCAACAACTTTTATATAGTAAAAGAGATTAAATATAACTTTAGTAATAGAAATAAATTAATAATTTAATCTATTAAAAATATGGAAAGACTTGGAAAGAGATTAGAAAGAGAAGAGTCCTCATCTTCATCTGATTAAGAAAGAAGATAAAGAAGAGCGGATTCAAATTCAGATAGTGAGAGTGATAGCGAAAACTATTAACCGAAAAGGCCACGACATGACAGCTAAGAATCAGAAGAGGAGAATAAATTATAAGAAGATGAAGGGGACCAATAAGTTTATACTGAGGAGGAATTATTATGGCTAGAGGCATAAAGGGAACTTCTATAAGAGGAGGAAATGTTTAAGAATCTTACTCAAGCTCAGATTCAGCAGATCTTGAACGAAGCACCTACTAATCATTATTTAAAATTGCTTTCTTAGATTTATTCAATTCTAATGAAGGCGAAAAATTAGATAAGCACTCAATAAGGAAAGCAATATAGACTCTGAGATAGAAACTTAACGAGAATCTTGAGTTAAGAATGAAATTCAAAGATGAGCCTGAGAAATTTCTAGATGCAGAAGCTGATGTACACTCAGCTCTTAAAGAACTGCAGCTCATTAGTGCTTTACCTCAACATATATCAGACTTTGTATCGGCTGAAGGAGTGCAAGCTATGATAGAAGTCCTTGACCATCCCAATCCAGATATTATAAACGAAAGTATTACAATACACAAAATTCATAAGCTAATTTATCCACATTTTAAATTACCCTTCTAGTTGAGTTGACTGATGAAGAATTAATGGTAAATCCCGGCTTTCAGAAAGTAGTAGAGATCTTAATTGATAATGACATTCAAAATTTCATTGTGAGAGCTCTTCAGAAGTTGGATGATAATTCTGAAGAGGAAAGACCCTAGATTTATAGGTGCTTGAATCTCATAGAGAATATCTTAGATAATTAGCTTTAAAATTTTCAAACAAGCTCATGCACACAGATACTCTCATAGACTGGTTTCTCATCTATCTCTATGAAGGCGATATCAAATCTGAAAACTATCTCCAAATAGCTGAGCTATTATTCACAGTTGTACAAAATTGCCATGAAGAATTCAAGTCAAATTTTCAAACACTTTGAAAGGCTTAGAGAGACTATTGATGATAATTAGTTTGTACCGAAGATAGAGAAAGCTTTAATTGGAAGAAGAACTGGAAGCTATTGCTAATGTTTTCGATACAATTTCAGTGTTGCTTCTACAGTAAGAAAATGTTGATCTTTTCAGGACGACTAGAAGGCTTTGAGCTTTTGCTTAGCATTTGCAAGAAGGAGAAGCTATTGAGACGACATGCAGTAAAAGTTTTTGATTATGCTCTCAGTGTTTCCTCTCTCTGAATACTCAAAAGAATAGCAAACATTTCATTGAAGCTAATGGATTGCCTGTGATTTTCGCCTTATTCATGCTGAAGCAAGAGGACAAGAAGAAAAAGAAGAGAAATAAGGCTAACTCAACTGATTAGCTTTATGTAAAACTTACTGCAGATGAAATGCTCTAAGATGAGTAAAGAGTTTTAAATGTAATCATCTCGCTTTTGTTAAATACTTCCCCAAAAACTAAAGAGCAAAGTGATGTTATTCATGATCGCGTACTTTTCAAGTTCATCGAGAACGATTTTGAAAAGTTGTAAAGGCTTATAGAGTTACATCTCGGCAGCTTTTAAAAAGTATCCGAGTTTGATCTAAGTCAGTTCAAGGATCTAGAAGAAATTGAGTATATATACACTGACTATGGATTTGTAGTACTGGAGCAAATAGATTTCTTAATCAGTTTCCTGAGATCAAGTGAAGGGGCTCTGAAATTAAGTGAAGAAACTCCAATTGACACAAAGATAAAAGAATTCATTAAGCTTAATGGGATAAAGGAGGAAAATATTTAACAGGTTTTGAAATTAGCCCTCATTAAGAATGAAGACTTGGGAGAAGGAAACCTCTATTTTGATACTCTTAGCAAAATAGTTAATTAATTTTGAAAATCAGCTTGAGATACTTATAATAAAACTGTAGTTAGTCAAATTTTAAGATTTGAAATTCATAATTTAAAGGTTGCAGTTGAGTAGGTGATCCCAGATTACTCTAATTGCTCTTTGTTTATATTATTCTTTTCCATATTTATGCATCTTATCTTTGATCCAACTTTAGACTGAACTTGCTTATTAACTTAATTAGAATGAAAAAAGTAGATATATTTCATTTTAATGCTATAAAATAAGCTTATAAAAATACGTTTGGAATGAAAAATCAATAATATGCTATTTCCAAACTCAATTATTTATATTTTTATTTCTCTGTTATAATTAGATACTCCACACTTGAATTGCTTAAATGATTCCCGACTAAAGTATTAGACATGTTTTAATCTTACAGAGGTTCAAAAGTTAAAGCTTTTCGCATCTTACTATTGCCTTTGCAAGTTCTATTCCTCCTTCGTCTTATATATTATTGTTCTCTAAAAAAATTAATTCAACAAATGAGGCTTACTTAAGTAGAGAATTTCAAGCGAGGGAAATTTATTCAACTGCTCTGAAAGTGCAATCACTCCTCTGTTTCCAATCAGGTTATTGTTTAGAGATAGGATTCTGAGTTTGGGATTCTTAAGAATCAATTCATTAGTTAAAAATGAAATCATGTCATCATCTATGCCTTTTTCATCTATATTGAAATATATTAGAGAGGTATAAGGAGTATTAATTTCTTACTTAGGTTGATCATTTCACTCTCAATGTTGACGCACGATAGAATATTTTCCACCTTTCTGAGAATGAGGTTAAAATCGAGAGATGACTGCACCTTCATCATCTTCTAATTAGGATTGAAAGTCAATCTTTTCTGAGTGTTGGAAAGCTCTGACATATCAAGTTGAATATTAGCAGTTTAAACAGTGCTTAAAGGAGATTTCATTCTCTCAAATTAGTTTGAAGATCTCTTTACTACCGAAGGCGATAAGACACTTGCGTGATCTCTTGAAGTGCTGATTTTATCTTTTTGCGTTGAAAGTTGCTTCTATGGCTAAGCTGAGAGCGTCATATATGCTTAGGCCTTGCTACTGCTAATTTAGTTGTTGAAAGTAGAATTAGAGGTTGAGGATTAATCTTTCTAGGATGAGTTGACTTGGTGTTTAAATCACTTAATAAGGTAAAAATGTTTCTTGAAAGTAGATTTTCTCTTGCCAACGCTCTTAGAATGATTCCTGGTCGTGCCACTTGATATTCCAGACTTTTGAAGTACATTTTTCTGACTTAAAGTGCTCTCCTCATTAATACACTTCATTGACATAACTGGACCACTGGGCTAGATATTCTGCTAAATCTTTTCTACGTGGTCAAAGGTATCTGTAAATCAATCTCTATTCTGCCAAGCTTTGACTACGGATATCCATGCTTTTTGTAGTAATCTGACAAAGCTTGCAGATCGTGACGTACACTATTCTTTAAAATTAAGAATCAAACTTAGTGTAGGTAGTCTCATCATCGGGATGCGCAATAGTAGATATCGTAATGTCACTTAAAAGTCTCTTAAACTACTCAGGTTGATTCTATTCTCCTCCAAGTTACTAGAGTGACTAGAAACTGCTTCCGCAGTCTTGAAATTATTGTAGTAGTTTTCTACGTCCATAATCAGATCCTGCAGTTTTATTCTACTCTGGGGATCTCTCCTCAGAGCCCTGTGCAAAATTTTTGAGAGAAAAGGGTCTATGCAATCCTCGAATACCTAAAACTTGTTATCTCTTTCATTAAAGGGCACCAATCCTGTCAATATTTCGTGCAAGAGTATACCAAGAGACCACACATCGCCTTCAACTGAGAATGATTACTCAGGAGGGAGGTACTACTGATAATTTTGAAAGATATGCTTCTTTTGCTGGAAATTCTTGGAGCAACCACCAAAATTCACGTCATGAAGGTTGTAAATCTGCAATTGCGCTTTGTTCTTCGTCAAGAATATTAAATTAGGATGAATAGCCCCAATAAAAAAGTAGAACCTTCATATGAATAATTCATAAAAGTTAATTTGAATGACAAAGTTTTTGTCATGTAAGTATTTGACAGCTCGACAAATTTAGAGAAAGAAGACCATACCTTTTCTGGGGTTCTTGAGAGGAAGAATTTTTTTAAGTGATTGATTTGAGGCAGTTAAAAAAATGTAGATCGACTTATTGAGATAGAATGACATTACATACTTTGTGAGATGCTCATGATTTAGATTTTGATACATCTGCTGCTCTTTGCTAGAGATATCTTGGCTTTACTCGGATATTCTTTTACGCTTGATCATGAAAAACTCATTGTCAAAGAAAGAACTTCCGTAATAGAATATCATTTCTAGCTTATCATTTTTCTCTTGGTGTAAAATGTCGTAGTTAAATTACAATTATAAAAATAAGGAGTACTTTAGCAATATAATGCTTTAAGTTTATTTAGGATGAAAGCATTATCTTCAAAGTTATTACTCTAATACTAGTTCTTATCCGCATTAACTTAGCTCGCATAGCTTATTCCGCTTTGTGATTTCATGCTTGCCATTGATTGGTTGCGTTGCATCTATGCAAAATATATTGATAATATATCCATCTGGAGATAGTCAGAGAGACTTTTATGGCTATCACTTGATTTCGCCTTCATGTGCTCCAGGTTTCTGTGAGGATTTGTTGACTAAAACTTAACAGTTGGATGGCTAGTAGCAGGATTATTATCCATCATAAAGACTTAATTTTATCAATTTTAATTCAACTTAATAAATCCATCCATGCATCATTAATGAAATCATTCTGAAAGTAAAGTTATTATAATTCTTCTCAATTTTAAACTCTAAAGTCGATTAGATTCTTAGGATTGAAGCCATTCTCATTTTTGAAAAGGTCATAGAATTACGTTATATTAGTTCCAAGGTGCAATACCTTAACATTCTTGAATTCATCTCTGTCTATTAGTTCCCTACATATAAAATTAGCGAAAACTTTACCAATTCTTACCTTAGAGTTTGAAAAAATTCGATGGCTGAGGTTTCTATATAATGGGGAAACCTAACTCTTGAAAGATAAATATTTCTTAGAGCAAAATCCTCTTTAACGTAGCTGAAAAGGTCTAAAACTAGCTCTTTGCTCATATCAGAAATATTCAGAGATAAAGTTTTCAGCTTTTTAGACAAAAATCTTGGGAAATTGCCTCTATCTTAAAAGTTTAGATAGCTTGTATTGCCAGTTGCGAGCTTATACTCTCCATACATGAAAGTGAAGTCTTCTAACGACTATGAATCTCAAAATATGAAGTTTGAAAAAAATTATAATCTCTCAATGCTGGGCAAAATATTTCATCGAATCCACTCTAAGTCATTTGACATTCAGAGGCATTTAAAATTCTAAAAGTTAAATCAATTGAAAAATTATATTAGGAAATCTTAAGATTCTTTAACTTTTAGCTATTTCTAATAAAATTAGAAAATTCTTCTATCCCTTCATCTTCATCCATTGGAATTTAATCTATCTTCAAGTCTAAGAGATTTGGACATGAATCGAAAAATCCCTTGATTACTTATCTTGAGAATTTCAGCTTTCTCGTTGTTTTAATTGATATGTCTAGCTTTTAAATGGAAAGATTCTCAAATTTATCTTCTACGAAGTTATTTTCCTCCTCTCCACTAAATTTAGCTATAAAATATAAACTGGGTGCTTTGAACTCTTGTAAAATATCTCGAAAAAAGATAATTTTAATCTTACGTTTCAATTCTTAACTTGAGCTTCCTTAAGATTGGAAGTTTGAAAATTGATTTTAGAAATTGAAGTGAGTCAAACTTGGCATATAGCGTTAACTTTACTAAAGAAGAGTTTAGCATTTAATCTAGATCAAATGTAGTGTCCTTAAATAAATCGACTCTTAGATTTCTCAAGGCCTTAAATGACTGAATTATTTGACTGAAATCTTCTACTAATATGTGTTTTTAATACTTTTTAATCCAAATTATAATTAATTTGGATGTTTTTATCGATTCTGTTACGAAGAAAAAATGAGGTCAAACCTTTGCAGTTATCTGTTGACTGCTACTTCTTATTCCATTTTAGTTGGATTATTAGCAATTACTTCCTAGAGTAGAAGCTCTTTTAGGCTTGCAAGTTAGCTCAGCTTTAAAGTCATATCTTAAATAACAACAAATAATCGTCGATTTAATTAATCTGCATCGATCCTGAAGTATCTCAGTTCTATTCTTTTCAGCTGATTCAAAAATTTTAATTCAAGAGCCTGGCTTGGAATCTAAGGCGAAAAGTCCTATTGAACTAAAGTAAGCTTCTATATTTAAAGTATGAAATAAAAGTCTTAAATGATAGAAATTTTGTGAGGATAGGTATCACAACTCTATAGAAAGGGAAGCAGGAATAACCCATTGAATTCAGAGTCATTGCTAATATAGACCTCTTTCAAAGAGTCAGCTTGACTTTTGAATAAATTTAGAAGAATCTCTGCCTCTTCCTAATCATCACCGAATTCCTCATAGATTTCAAACCACAGAGAAGTTAACCTATTCTTGTTATGCTCTTATAAATAACCAAAAAGTGTTTGAAGCCGATGAAAAGAACCTCCTTTGTAATGATATATAAAAAGAATTTTATATAATTAATATTCAGAAGACTTATGAAATGCCTTCAATTAAACTATTAAATATGATTAAGGGTGAAATCTAATTTCTTGACTTCTTGGAATGCGCCAGAAGTTATTAAATCCCTCAATAGTAACTTTAGATTATCCTCATTCTGTGTTTTTAAATCCGTAATAGGTTTTATGCATTAGTAGCTCTATAAATTGAGGTCTGAGATGCAAAAATTTATGATTTAATAATGTTTCAAAAATCTAATTTAATGAATGATAAACTTGTTGAATGTTTGGAGTAACCTCGACCTCATTTATCCTCCTCTGAATTTTCTCCAGCTACAAATATTTGGCAAAATATAATTTATATATATATTTCATTATAGGTTAAGTAAAATTGTAGCTCTTGCTCCATGTCTGATGAATAGGAACTGTTACTTGCCTTAACAAATCCCATAATCTTGAAATTGAAGAGTTTATCTGCTTTTGGAGGCAATTGAATGCTGTTGTAAACATCAAAGATGAGTTGGATGCTTTCTCTATTTTGGTACTTGCTCTTGATAATTTAACTGTTCTCTGCAAAAGTCAGCTATCTTTTAGGATAATTGCTAAGTCACGAGATGAAGTTCAACGAAGTCAAATCGGTAGAGCAGCACCTTCGCCAAAATATGTAAGTTAGGTAGCTTCATTCTACTCTTAGATTTGCTCTTAACTTCAATCTAATTTAGGCTCTCCATAATGTAAAGTTCGATATTTAAAGATATAATACTGATGAAAAGGTTTTGCTAGATTCTGCTTAAAAATTAATCTATTAGTTTCATTTAATTAACTAGGATAGCATTTGTTCGAGAGCTGGACACAAATTACCAAAACCAAGGTTATAAAGTGAGTTGATCAGGTCTGAACCTTTAATAGACACTCTGTTGTCTGAACCGATATCTGAAATTATTTCGTGAGTTATAAAGCAAATGAATTCTGTGAGTAGCTCTTGCGCTAAATCTAATGCACCCTGGTCAAGTTTGATAAAATTGCTAAAGTTTTAATCAAAATAATTGTACCCACCATTCATATTTTACCTTTCTTTATTACCAAATTATTGCTGATAAATAATATTTTATTCATTTTGGATAGCTTAAAGCATAATTTTCTCTATTTTCTTTGTTGGTATGTGGATATCTTTGTTGAATGAACTCATAATTTACAATTTGAAAACTTAAAATGAAAGACTATTTTTCAATTAAAGTTTGATAATTAAATGTTCAGCAAAAGTAATTATAGAAGCCTAAATTATCTTTATTTATTCCCAATTCCAAATTCTTTAAATCAACTTCCTCTTGGTTATACTGATTTAGAAGTTAAAGTCTTCTCATTTCAGATTACAATTCTTTGTACTGTCCATAATCATAATCATCCTTCATAGAAATCTGTCCTCTATTATGGATCTAGGGGTGGACGGTTTTGTTCCACTTCAAATTAACGAGAATACTAAGAGAGTTATCTTAAAAGATATTTATTGTGAGCAGACCAATTCTTCATCCTCAAAATATTTCGTGCATGTGAA
This sequence comes from Tetmemena sp. SeJ-2015, assembly GCA_027382625.1. Classification (NCBI taxonomy): domain Eukaryota; phylum Ciliophora; class Spirotrichea; order Sporadotrichida; family Oxytrichidae; genus Tetmemena; species Tetmemena sp. SeJ-2015. Next base: position 58,549 of record JAJKFJ010022802.1, read on the forward strand.
TTAAAGTCTATTCTCTGAATTAGGATGAGAATATTGAGCTTGTACTTCAATTGTAAGATTCTTAAAAAGCCTTCTACTATAAAGATACTCAACTTCACTCTGCTGGTCATATCTAGAAGTAGATTGATAAGGGTTGACTTCCAAGAATCTTTCAGCAGGGCATCCCATCAAAGACTCACCGTGGCATCGGAAGAACTAAACTTGAATAGAGTCAGTAAAGTCAGAAATTGTTGCAGAGACTAAATAAGCAGGAACGAAAGTGTCATAATATTTCATGCAGCCCCTACATTCAAGACCTTTGTTAGTGATATGCATATTTCTTCTGCAATTTTTACCTGGACAAGCTTTGTAAAAAGGCGAATCATCTTGCTTAAATTTTGAGATATATCCATGAACAAAGAATTTATTTTTAAATTCCTCGGTGTTAATGTTATTGTATTGAGCAACTGGAATTTGATAGTTCAGATAGTGTAGAAGCTCTAAAATTGTTTTGAACTTCTCTTATTTAATTCTCATTTTGTTTATTGGAGAAGGCTTTGGCCTGTTTTCCTAATCTAAAGATTACGAGTAAGATTCAGAAGTACCGAAAGTGCTACTACTAGGAGAAAAAGACGTCTACCTTTGTTCTTTTTAGAAGCCAAAGTTGTTTTGAACATAGTCATTCATTTCAGTAAGATTCTTGAGCTTCATCTTATAACCTGAATTCCGATACCACTGCTGAAGATCTCTGACTTGAGGCCACATACTTTAAGGGTTTATTTCTATAATAGACTCATCATTAGAGTTCATAGAAAATCTGCCGAAGTCACTTATCTTTGCATTTCTTACATATATAATAGTTGGAATTCTAGGATCTAAATCATCAAAAACTACATCCTCCCTTCCCCATAAGCATAGCAAGGCACAATTTCCAGTTTAATCGGCAACAATTAAATTCGATCTCTATTTCATTCCTCCCGTTTTTAATGGAATGAAATTCGTGTAACCAATCTCCTCTATTACACCCATAAAGTCACACTTTTAACCTCTTTCAAGTTTTAAAAGCTCAGGAAGCTTTTTTAAATTATCTACACTCCCCTTAGGTATGAATTTTTCTTTGACTTCGCATTCTTTGACAAGAGCTTGCTTATCAAAAGCCAGAGAATATTTACTTGACATATTTGTATACCTGCTGCCACAAGTCTTAACATTTCCGCATGTAAAAATATAAACCTTGCCTTCTTAAAGTAAGTGCTCGTATCTCTCTACACCTTCTTTGAAAAAGGTAGCCTAAATAGTTGAGCCTGATGAATCTACTAGATCTATATTCATTAGCAGCCCTCCTCCCTTTTCATTTTGCCATGTTTTTCTATCATGCTTCTTCAACACTTTAGCTTTAATAGTCCAATCGGTCGAATTAAGATCTAAATCTTAAATTGGGATGTAATTCGTTGTATTCAGTAGATTGAACTATCTCCTGGATAAGACTTGCTCACTAAGTTACTTACTCTCATTATCTTAGTCTTAAAAAAGCTCAACTGGCTGAGGATGTGCCATATCCTCTGGATTACTAACTCTTGTCAAAGATTTATGCTGATTATGATAATTACTACTTTATTCTTATTTTCTCTTTGAGAATAGCTTTTGCAGCTAATTTGGTTATTCTTAAGGAGGTTTCTCTGACACTTTAAATGGCTTTTTAATGATAAGAATCTTCTTATCAAAGCTGGTGCTTTTAGTATAGTCAAATACTTGTATAATTTGACCATTCTATAACTTTTTAAGATCAATCTTGTAAGTTGCCTGCTTTATGAAGACAGCGCTAATCTGATCTTGATCATCAGATAGTTTCAGTTTTAAGGAAAGCTTTGGATGATCGTTTATCAATTTGATGTCAACTATTTTAAAGGAATAGTCCTTGGGCTTAATCTGCTCCTCGGAACTCCAAATCTTTTTTATTAGCCCTTTTTAAATCTAGTTCATTCTAATTAAAATTATACAAATATATTCTATGTAATCTAAAAATAAATTGAGATTGGGTGAATGTTTGAATTGTTTATTAAAATACTAAGATGGAATGGAATGAGGTGCTGTAATAGATAGAAGAAGATTCATAGTTTTAAAGTCTATAAAATAATAGAGGAGTTAAGGATATCCCAATCTATCTACAAAATGGGTCTCCAATAGATATTAAGCGAGTTCTTATCAACTATAAAATCAAGAATTTACAGCAAATATTTATTCATAGTTATTATTTAATGTCAGATTGGGTAAGAATTCAGGAATCTAATAATCTCTGTAGAAAATGAACTTGATGGTAGTGAGTGAGAAATACGGCTTGATGATAATAGCAGCCCATAACTATCTTTAAGTTTTCAAGCTTGATCCAGTAACTTTCAAGTTAAGAGATTAAAAGAAATTTACAAAGCTAGACTTGTAAAGTGAGGTATAAGATAGAAGTGACTATTAATCATTTTGATATAGTCCGAGATAAACAACTTAAAGCTTATAAATTGCAATGGGAGTGAGTTCATAGTGACAGTTGATTATGAAGGGAAGGGGAGAATGTTTTATCTTGAAAACCTCGATAAGTAGCCAATTAAGTTCAGCAACATATCGAACGAGTATCCTGATAACTCTACTTGGAGCGTAGATGGTGCCTCGACTTAACCTCCTCGAGTAGTAGTGGGCTCGAATACCCATAACTGCACAGTATATAATTTGTAGAGTGGGCAGAAGTCAACAATAAATGCTCACTTACATAATGTGCCGAGTGTGGCTTTTTCTCCATGCGGTAAATTTTTCGCATCTACAAGTATCGATAAGTATGTGAGAATATGGGAAGAGAGGACAGATTATAGTATTACTTTAATATTTATTTATAAAATTAGATGGCGAGAGTTAAGAATATAGATGCTCCAGATAAACAGTTCCAAGCTCTGAATTTGGGTGGGCTGTATAATGGATAAATAAAAATTAATGTGAGATCTAATACAGCACAAAGAAGGAAAAATAAGGAAGTAAAAATAAAGCAAACAACTCTCAGAATACATAGAAGTTAACATATGAAGCGTTATAGCAATTAATAAGAGAGGCTTATGGACCAAATAGAAGCTAAGTTAGAGTGAGAGATGCAATGAGGTTAATTGAAAATTTAAATAGTTCGAGATAGCGAATGTTTCAGATGATTCTGCAATAAAATACGAGTTATGAGGATGACATGCTTGAAGAGAATCCTGATCTCGAGCAAGCGCTCAATTAATTAGGCGAAGACAGCTTAGACGAAGATTAAAGTGAGAGTTCAAGCTCGACTAATTAATTGCCAGCTACTAATATTTAAAGATAAGAGGTACAAGCCGACTCCACAGCAGTTTATGATTAACCTATTCAAACAGGTACTGAAACTACAAACAAGGAGCTTTTGGAAAAGTACTTACTAATTCACTGCGGAAAACTTGAATTATCTGTGATTGATGCTTCAAGTGGAAAATATTATGGAGATTAATAGCAAGATATAAGGAATCAAAGAAGCCAAAAAGATTTAATGAATATCATTTTGAGGTAGCATATATAAAATTAGATGTACTATGAAGATTTATCTCTTGGGAACATTTTGATGATGCGCAATTATTCTAGATATCTCTTTCTTGAATTCATAGAAGAATTTTCGCTTCTTGTTGTAGGAAACCAAGGATCTTATGACCTTCACTTTTTCAAGATCGTCAACTCATTAAGTTTGCTTTTTCTTTCTTTACATTAGATGATGAAGGTCAGAGTAAGTTTAGACTTCAGAGAGAATATGTATTCAAATGCAGCAGAATAGATGTGAGAATTCTAGGTGTCAGTGTAACCAGTAACTCTAATTCTGAAGATAAATAATCAAATCATCAAAGGAAGGCCTGTAGAGTTTACATTTTAGATAGTGAAAAGAATCTTAATATTTTAGAGATAAGATCAACACAGAAATGATGTTTGTATTTAGATAGTTTATGCAGGCTTTTGTAAATAAATCAAAATTCTAAATTTCAAAAGTAAATTCAATAGATCCCAGAGATCAAAATATCTTTATATAGAACATAAATCATACTAATCTTTGTCTCCAATTAAAATGAACAAAGTTCCATGTTGAGTCTCATGAAATATTTCAAGAACTCGCAATATGTTCTCATTTCGTCATTTTCCAACTAGCTTAAAATTCCCCTTTAATCTTCACTCTCTATTATTTCTTCAATACAGCTACTATCCATATAATAGCTTCCCTTTAAATGAACTTTTAAGTAGGCTTCAAAATCTGATCTTAAATCTATGAATAGCTTGTTCTTTTTCCAATTGGGATTCTCTGTGTTTAACGCATCTTCAACTTTAAATGATGAAATTAAATTGAGTATTTCGTTCTTACTTTTAAAGTTTGCTAATTTAAATTCAACAGAAATAAGTGGGACTTCTATATCAGGCTGATAATCTAAAAATTCCATCTCCCACCACCTCTATGCGAAGTATTCATTCTATTTGAGTGCTTAGATATTTGATTGCTCCTTAGGATTGAAACTAAAGTCACTCTAAATGAAACTGAGCGGTGAAAGCTAAGAAAATTGTCTCGCTTTCTCTATTATGGCCTCCACTTTTATCAGCCCTTAGAAGTTGTTTATCATAAGCAGGGTAGCATTTAAGTCTAACAAAAGCAATTTGTCTCTCAGTAGATGCAGAATTGACAGGGAAATGAAAAATAGATACTCAACTCTCTCACAGAAAAGATCTGTCCAGATATCTAAAATCTCCTCATAGGACAAAGAGTGCGAGAAAAGAGTCATTACCCAAGACACTAAATACATATCATGCTCAAAATTAATAGTCTCAAAGTGTATGAAAAGCTCGGGATCGTAGTGACTCAAGAGCCTCTTTAAAATGAGACAAGGATATCGAAAAGCCAAGTTATTCCCAGTCCTATTATCTATGAAGTGAACCAAGTAACCTTGGTAAATCTGACTTTACAAATTTAAAAGAAAAAACTTAATTGAGTCAAAAGAGTATCAAGCTTTTGTGTTAGAGGTCCACTTCCATAGCTGATTTGATTGAGATATAAAATAACTGCTATTGAATCTATCCCTTAGACATAGCAGACTTCATTTTTATAGAGTTTTAAAAACAAGAGGATGAAGTCAAAGATCTCTTTTTGAACAAGATTGCTTGAGAGTAAAGAGTGGAAATGCTCACACCTTCTTATATCGTTCCAAACTTGTTACTGATCATCCGCTCCAATAGATTCAAAGCAAGATACATCTGAAAGCAAGTAGTCTTTTATTAAATCTTTCTAGCCTCTTCTGGTTGTTTTAGACAGGAGCCTAGTCCACATTTAATTCCTCAAGAAAGGGCATGAATAAAGGATCACAGAATTAAAGAAATGAAAATGTGATAAATTTTTGCGAGATGCTTGAATAATTTTGTTTTGAGGTATATTAGTTTATTGTAATAGGCTGTTTATTTTTGTATATTCTCTTATTTAAGTTTTATTGCAGGAACTTCTTGCTGATTACTCTGAATTTATAATTGTATTCTTGATTTCGGAATTAGTTTTTCTATCTGACTTGTTAGGTGAGTTAGATTCCTTAAGTTAGGTACTTGCTTGAATTGGCTATTTGAACTCTTGACTCTAAGATTTAGTTTCTTCCTTTTATGCATATCCAAATGAAAAAATGCTTGTGATTTTATTCATTAGACCTTGATTGCTTTGATCTTCATTTATTTGTTGATCATTTGGTTTTGTTTATAAAATTATACTTAATGGGATAGCATAAATAATTATAATTAATTAGAATCTTATGATAATTTAAGTAGTCAAGTTTTTTTATTACCTCTATTTAATATTTGTATGCAACTTGAATGAATTTAAAATAATATTATTGAAATTTAAAGCCTTTTTTTAGAAGATTTGGAACAAATTTCGCAAAATCTTATAGAAAAAACTAAAAACTCTACATCATTCAAGTAGTATTTGGAAGAGAGAGAAAGAAAATCTTTAAACCGAATTTTCATCAAACCATTTTCTTATAAGAGAGCTATCTGTTTAGCAAAATAATTTAAAAGTTGAAGATTTAAATATAATACATTTCTTTTGTTTAATCTTCAATTGAGCTTTATACTTCTGATAAGTCTTATTTTTAATCACTTGGTTCTAATTCGTTTTATTGGTGTTAAATCTTATTTTGGCTAGACATAAATTCTTCTTTATCTTCTTTATCAATTTTTAAAACTAAGATTTTTGGTTCCTACAATCCCTTTTCTTCTTCTTCCCCAAAATCATCATTAATTTTCAAACTATTATCATTAAAGTCTCTAATGCTTGGTCCTGTATATAACTTTTACAGTGCTTAGGCTTTACTACTCTACTACAAATTGAATAGGTTTCTAATGAGTTGAAGGTGACTTGCTTCATGGAATTGATTCGCCTTTAGTATGTCTATCTCATATAAATTTTGAAAACTGATTGTAGATTATTAGTTATTTGATTGCTGCCTTTAGTCATTAAAAACTTACTCTCTTTGAGTGAACAAATACTGTTGATTGCTTTATCTGAATATCCTATGACAAAGTAATTCAAATAAGGAATATAAAATATTTAAATTTTTTATTCCGATGCAGAAGGCCTAAAATTTGGATCAAGGATTAGAATCTTAGTGATAAGATCGATAAATGCCTTGGAGTATATCTCTTTGTCTAAATACTACCCACTCAATAATTTTTAGACTTGAGATTAAGGTTAGGAGCTAGTTTGTATTCCATTTTCCTCCTCCTCATCGTTTGAACTTAGGTTTAAATCTTGAAGTAGAGAATAACAATTGCTTCCTTATAAGGCTTACTTGATATCGGATATCTTGCTCTTAAAAGATTCCATATTAAACTCTAGGCTCATACATGCAAGCAGAATAATCCCAAGGTTCCAAATATAAAAATAAAACAATGCACAAAACATAATATCAGCTTTCCCATGACTATAAGAGCCCTAAAAAGTTTCGTTTCAGGTGCTAGGTAAATGAGATCTTTTTTAGTTAAGTTATATCTGTCTAAATGTACTTGTGCTAGTTCTTGAACTACTATCTCTCCCTATAGCGAATAAGTGAGAACAATTTCTTACATACTCTTTCACTAAAGTTGATGTGTTCCATTCTCAAAAACCCTTTGTAACTTAAACCTCTTGAATTCATAAATTCAATATTCTTGAGACAGTAGAAAGCCAAATTCACAAGCTGAGTCTCTTGAAATTCTTCACTATCATTCCTATTCTTTCTATACAAGTCCAAGAGTGAAATATTGTAAGCAGAAGAAAAGACATATACCTCGAGCTTATTTTACTATCTCCATATTTTGAAGTCTAAGATCTGGCTTGAAGTTCTGTGATTTAACTTATTCCTGAGATCATTCATTTGCTCGTAAACATTTGATGTGCTTTAGAGGTGATGCTATGGAGAATTTTAGTTTGAAGTAGGATCATCTATTTGCTCTTATAAACTTTAAAATAAGGGAATAAAGAGAGAGACACAATATATCTTAAATAGAGTGTGACGATCGTCTTTTCTTAGATTGAAGTATTACTTTAGAATTATCAAGTGAGACCTCTATAATCATTTATTTGACCTGAATAACTTTCTCGCCTGAAATTTTCCAAACAGACTCAGTTTAGTATGGACTCTCATCTTATGATTTATGCTCACCCTACACATCCAATTATTCCATTTTAATGTTTGCAATAATTTAATCTACTCATCGATTGAATGAACTACTAGATTAAAGTGATATGTTAGAGTTTAATGATAAATATTTCACTTGTTCTTTGATTACTTTGCGATTTCTGCTTTCTTGATGAACCTCTAGTATTGAGTGATGAAGTCTTATGGAGTTAGACTTTTTCCCTTTATTCCTCCCTTCCTAATGAGAGATGGCTATTCCAAGCATATTGCATCTATTCCTCCTTTGAGAAATTAACAATCTTAAAAATAAGAATGCATACTCTTGATAATGTAGATGCTTGAATTAATAGTTGCTTTGCAAATAAGTGACCATACTAATCTTTCTATTTCTAAAAAATATCATTTAAATTCAATGTTAAAAATGAAAAAATAAATTATACCCTGTATATTATCATTCTACTTTTTTATAATTTTCTTAAACACTTTAATATGTTAAATGCAATACAATTTTATAAAACTTCTTAAGCCATCTCTTTAAATGTGAATCAATGAAGAAAATTAAATCAATTATAAATCCTAGTATTAAAGAGTTATAAATTATAATAAAATGAAGAATGGTGGTGGTGAAAAAAGAAACAAGTCTATTCTTCTCTTTAACAATGATAATAAAGAGAGTGGAGGGGACGTCCCTCTAAATACCAAGACCATACAAAAATTAATAAATTCATAATTATTGTTGCATAGTCTAGCAGATGTCTGTATAAAGGAAAAAATTGAAAAATTTAATTATTGCTAATCCATATTAAAATAGTGAATGATTCATTTATATTATTCCTGCTACTTAAAAATTGAAATAAACATAAAAGTTTTTATTTTGTTTATATTTCTGAATAACATGACTAATCGGCATCACACACCTTTGCTAACTACAAACTATTCTCCTTAGAGCAATATAAACTACGTTTAATACCAAAATCAAAAATTACAACAACAATAGCAAGACCATTAAATAATCCCAAGAACTACATCCATCTACAACGACCAATTATAAAGTTAAACTTAATATGGTTCAGGATTGTTTATCAAAAATCACTTTTCCAAACATAAAATAAGCAATTAACTCAACCATTAGAACTGAATGTTAGAGGGGAGCTCAGAATGATAGAATACAAGATTTTTACTTTAAAAAATAGAATAATTAAAGAATATTTTATCTGTATTTTAATGTTATAAAGCAAAATAAATAGTTTAGATTCAAGCTATCTAAAGAAGTAAAGCCTAATTAAAGTTTAGTATTGAACCTTGGCTAAACCAACTAGAGCAGTGAAAAGAATAGAAGGCAAATATAAAGTAAAGCGTAGAAAAGTATACTCTTGCCTCAAACCAGCTAATTAATCTGCCAAGGTAAAGAGAAAACTAAAATTATGTGAACTGATGAGAAGGAGATTACCCATTTTAGTGTCAAAGATAGCATCATATAAAATTTTATTTAAATTATTTACAAGATGTGAAAACAGAAATTATTGGTAGAATAATTGTTTCATAATCTTAATAAATATTTTACTTTAGCATAACTCAATTTACTTAAGATAGTAAATCTAACCAAGAAAGGGAAAATTAGTTTAAAGACAAAAGATTTACCCTCCCACAGATAACTCATTCTAACTATTTAAGTTAAGAATTAGACTAACAAGTATTAGGAAATCCATTTCATTTTGTATCACAAAATATTTAGATCAAAGTTTAGATTTTAAATCCCTTTATCTTAATTCTATATATTTAAATTATTCTTAATTGCTTATTTGTTTATAAGCTAGAGTAAGTAGAGCTTGTTGATCACTCCTTATTTATGAAACCTCAAAACTTTTTGATGTCATCTAAAAGTTTAAAATATTCTTTTTCAGTTACGTATTTGAAATCGTGCAAAGCTTTAACCTGATTCAAACTGCACAATTTTATTATTTTTTAGCTATGATTCCAGGAATTTAAAAAGCACTAGAAACTTGAGAAGTGCCTCTAAAGAGGATGTTATTAATTTATTTTTTTATGATAGTTTTATATTCAAATTAGTATATTATAAATTAGCTTATCTGGGAAAAGTGAACCAAAATAAAAGTTAGGTTTCTTTAAAGAGAAGAAATCTCTCAAGTATCATGCATTCTTTTATCAGAACAAAGTAGGAGGCTGAAAGAACTCCATTCCAAGATGCAAAACTTAGTCAAATTAACTTCACTGACTAAACTTTAGTTTTAAATAGATTATTCTCCCAAACCAGTATTCAAAAGCATAAGGAGCAACAAGAGTATTAGAACGTATACAAGGAATAGCTTTTTAAGAAATCAATGCAAGAAGTAATCTAAGATTTTTAATTACGCTTCTAATTATATGAAATGGCTGGACTGCCAGTTCTTAGAGATATTTCTCCAACATAGAGTTAAAGTAGTGATCAGAAGGTAACTTTAGCTTTTGGAAAATCGAGAAAAAGCAAACTTATACCCTCACTCAATCAGCACAATTCTAGCAAATAAACTAATTCAATCTACGATAAGTCTTTCATTGATGAGATAATCTATAAATCAAGAGCTGCAATAATTTCTGAGAGACTTAGCGATAAGAAAGTAAGAAAGGCACAGTAAACCGCTACAAACATAGCGCTCCTTAAGAAAAATAATGGCTAGTAGCAAATATGGAGTGAGTACTCAATAATTATTACCTTATACTTTAAATGCAAATATTATTTCATGAAATTAATGTGAAACTTAGCACCACAAATTAAGATTTGGAGCAATTCAAAGCTATTGAACTTATAGCTAATACTTTCTTTGCTTATCCTTCGTCTTGCTTATTTTTTCTTCTATTTGAATTCTCTCACTAGCTTATGAAGATTTGAGATCTCTATCTGACTTAATGGTTGCTTCTCTTTAGTTTAAAACAAATCTATTTCCTTCGAGAGGAGTTTGAATTGTTCTCTCAAATTATTTACACTATAAAGAATAAATATTTTATTTGGGTTGGGACTTCTTAGCTCTTCTGCTCATGTATCCAGTTTATAAGCCAAATCTTTGACTCTCTTGGGAGGATGAAACTCTTTATACTTTCTATTATGAGTTTTTAAAAAATTAGAATTTATAAGTTCTGTCTTGTGTTGGGACGCCTTTAAAGAATGTCAAACATACTGGTAATTTGATGGAGGCCTCTTTCAGTCCCCCATTCTTCATTGTTAATCGTCATTTAGTTCAATTCCATAGTCATTAACTGAGTGTCTTTATCGTTTTCTACTACTAGAATCTTTTTCGTCTAAGAACTATGCAGCCTCTCAGTTAAATTCCCTTCTCTCAAGTCAATTTTAGCTTGAAATTAAACTTCTATAAATTAAAATCTAACACAAATTCTAAATTAGTCCCTACTGCTAAAGTTATTATCGGTATCTCTTTATCTTAAGCTTTTAAGGAACAGTGAATTAATTTTTGGAGCGAAAGACTGCTAGCTAGAAGGGACCCTGGCTGAATTTAGTAATGGCTCTTTAAATGACTTTTATTTAGAATGATCTCTGGTAAGTTTCCCAATTCTAGCATTTTGAATGGAAGCTGTTTTCTAAAGTTACTAGAGAGTGAACTCTTTTCTAATGAAAGTTGAATTAACAAGGTCTGATAGAGCCTAAGGTTTACAAAGGTAGATTCTTCCTTGGCTTTACTTCAAGTCCAAAGCTATGGTGCTTTAATCGTTCTCAAGAGCTTAATCAGAATTCTTCTCTAATATTCCCTTCATGAATCTTAATCAATATTAATAAGAAGTAAGCAAAGAGTTTTAAGAAGATCTATGATTAAAAATATTTGAATCTTCTACCACTAACAGGCTCAGCGGGCAAATTACCTTAGCTTTTTAAGCTCTATATAAGTTCTTTCATCCCGCTTTAAAATACTCCCTCTTTTTCCTTCCTATCTAAGTAAGTGGCTCTACTTTGCTTCCCTGAGATTTCTTCATAGGTAGCTTCAGGCTCTTTAACTTTCTTACCCTCGGTTACTTTAACACCATAAATAGGGTTCATCATCTCGAAAAATGAGCCAGCTGGATTAGGCTAAGGCTTATTTATAACTACTGGTAACTGATTCATCATCTCCTTAACAACAATTAAATCTCAGAAGAAGAAAAATTAACTGTTTGATTCTTAAGCTTAAGAGATGGCCTCTTCTATTTATCTAAGTGTTCAAATCTATTCATGATTTTCTAAGCTTTAGTTTCGCCTGTGAGTCTACCTGAGTGAAGTGGACTAGGTAGCTGATTAAAATTGATATGCTCTTGAAGTATAACATTTCCAGTTTAGTCGAATGTAAACTCCTTGCCTTTAATAGCCTCAAGTTACTTCAACAATTCATTTTGTGCTTCTTGCTATTTCTTGAGCGACTCATCTAACTTTCTTTTCTCCTCCATTAGCCTTAATCTTTCTTGCTCTTTTCTTTCCCTCACTTTCTCTTCTATTCCGTTATTAACATCTAATTGGAGAGCCTCAGTTAACCCAATCTGATAGGGCTAGACGTCAATCATTTGCATGGGTTGAACTTAAACCCGAGAAGGAGATATTTTCTTGAAATTGAATTGACTTTTACCTTTCTTTTAACTGCTACCCTGCCCGAAATCATCAAGTTATAGGAAAGAATGAGCTACCAGAGGCTTTACTTTAGAGGGGATGGATAGTGTGAATGAGCTGTCTATCTAAGGAGGAGCCGTTTCCTAATCAGGCCTCCAATCGCTTTCTTCAAGCTCATTAAATCTTCCGATCTCTCCTGGATCAGGAGTGCAAAAGTTTGCTTTTGCCAGGTTAATATTTTAGATGAAGGTTTCGTTTATTAAAAAGAATAAATACAAATTTATGATAAAATCAGGCACCATTTTATCGTAGAGTCTGCTTTAGTACAGAAGTTGGGCTCTTTTAACTATTTTATCCTTGATTAGAATTGCTATTTCAAGGCTGTCCATTTTAGGAAGCACGAAATTTCTGAGATGCTAATCAGAACCTCCATTAAGCTAGGAGCTAGAGTGAGAATTTTCCTGGTATTTCTAAAGTCCAAGATGCGTGTGCAAGTTATTTCGAGACATTTTATTGCTAATTTTAATTCAAAATTGTTTGCATTTCTTCACTTACTTAAAATAGCTTCAAATTCCAACAAAAAAGCACAATTTGGCTAAATATTGAACTACATGGTGTCATTTTATACACTTTGAAATGGGAAAATCATGACAAATAAAAATTAAATTGAGTAAAATGAGAGTGAAAAATTGCCATTCTCAAGATTTGATAAAGTTGATAAGTGCATATACCTAATATGACTGTCTTGAATCTTAAAACAAAGCCATAATACTTTCAGAAAATTTGACATAGTCATCCTATGAAAATCAATCGGAGCCTTTCCATCTCTCAGTCTCATCACAGCATCAACTTAAAACTTACAAAACTCTAACTATATAGCAATCGGGTCTGTAGTATTTGATTATGACTTTAGATAAGAAGAAACTTCCATTGGGCACTTGGTAAATTGACACTTCAACTTCAAAATTGCATAAGCAGCCAAAGCAAAATTACAAGCTTTTGTATTTGGTTACTTTTTCTAGACTTGATCATCAAAAATACTAAGAGCCTATTGCATCTTGCTTGACAGATAGCATTACTCGGTTCGAGACAATAAGTTAATTCGTAAAGGGTTTATTTAGAAACTTTAGTGATATATTACCTCAAGTAGATTTCAATCCTTAGGTAATCCTCACAAACTTGAAAGGAATGGATCAGCAACATATGCAGTTGATATAAAATGTGCATAAAGCATTCTCAGAGTGTAAGATACCAATTAAATTCGTTATGTGTCGCACTTAGTTGAGTAAAATGATGAAGGCATTCGGCAAAGATAAGGATTATTTCCCTAAAGAAAAAATTCAAACTGGTGCGACCACGAATGGGCATCAAATTTTTAGTAAGGAGAGCAAATAAGAATGAAAATCAAGAGTTAAAAAGTTTATGGCGCAAATCTAGGTGCTTAGTATAATCTATGAAAGAGCCTTGAGTGAATAGTACTGGCAGTTCTTGAAAACTTAAAATAAGGCAAAGTATGGGAAGTTTATTGAATACTTTTAGAAAAATTTCGTATATGGCAATCATATCGGAATCCAAGGATATTTAAGAAAGATTGGAATACCTTATAAAATATCGGAGAAGTATAAGGAGATTTTAGCATTTGATGATCTAAAGACAATAGTGGTAGTGCTCTTAAATGAATTCGATTCAAAAGCAAAGCTAAAATCTCTAAATGGAAGTAGAGATATCAATAATCCTGAAGAGTGCTATTTGCAGCATTAAAAATAGACTCCTAATCAGAGATGCATGAATTATTGCATGAATTAATCTGTCGAAAGTATTGATCAATATATGGTTACTGATGACCTCAAGAGGAAGATTTATGCTTTAAGTTGCAATAAATCTGCCAGCGAGCTTTAGTAACTTAGTAGAAGTAAAACGAGGATAGGAAAAGTTTATTTCAAGGAAACTGACAAGATTTTGAATTTTTACACTGAGCAAAAGTTTCGAGAGGATCTTGAACCAACTTTAGATCGTTATTTCCTAATCCCCTAAACTAAAGAGCTGACTTTCATAATTCAGCTGAACCTTCTCTCTCTTTCTTAAAGTTTCTCCTCTATTCAAAATTCAAAGACCTCCTCTTAGGCTGTATGCTTAGGCTTTCTGTTAAGAAGACTTGGTGCTTTTATACGATTGCATTGAGGATTTGCTTAAGTATAGGACAGTTCAGATTTTTGAGATAGGAGGTGAGAATTCAGGTGTGTATGACTTTGAGTGCAACTGCGATGACTTTCATTCTTTGATGAGTGAGTGTTTGCACACTTAGTTAATTCGAATGAATCTAGATCACATGAATGAAATTCTAAGTTATGAGGACATGTGCTATCATATGATCCACAAAGGAAAGGGAGAAGGGGGGATTGATTCACTCAATCCCAAGAAAAAGCAAGATTCCAAAAAGAAGAGCAAAAAGGATAAAAAGAAGGAAAAGAAGCGAGACAAGAAAAAGAAAGATAAAGAGAAGAAAAAGAAAAAAGATTAACTTATTGAAGAGCAATTAGAAGAGGAAATTAATAATTTTTAAGAGGAAGAGGAAGAAGAAGAAGTGGAGGAAGAAGAATAGAAATAAGAATAAGAATTGGAATAAAATAACTAGGAGAATCAATTACCACAATCATGAATTAATTTTTAAGAAATAGGGAAATAAAAGTTAAAGAAATATAGCTTTGTAATGTAATCAAAATATCTATTTTAAATAGTTAAATTTTAAGTTCCTCAATTTATAATATTTTGGCTCAAGTCTTAGGAGAGACTTTTAAATTATTTTTTGACTATCTGAGATTAACCTTAAAGAGATACGAAGTCTTCCATTTTCTGCATTTATGAAAGGAAGAACTCATCCTCTAAAACATTTCTTGGGTCGTCGATAGAGTACTCACTTAAAATGTCTACTAATAATTAGAATGAAGAAGCTCTTGATGAACTTTGAACATCATTTAGTTGAGAGTGAGTTGAATATCCACCAATGAAATATAATCTCAAATAAAGAAATACTTTAATAATCAGTCCAGGATGTTGAATAAAGCAGCTTGCATTTTAAGAGTTGTGATTTTAATTTAAGCTTTCATCTAACTTTGAATATATATGCAATCAATATACATTAAATTTGTCTTGATAAGACGTTTTCCATTCGCAGCATATAAACTAACCTTGCTTAGGTCTTAATTTTATGAAGGATCTCTCTTTTTATTGTTCTTACCTAGTTTATTTGTAGACTTTATACTTGACTCAGGTACTATCTTGTTAAGGAAGTGGTTCTAATTTTGTTAAAGTCTGAGCACACTATTGGTTCTATACATGCTCAAAGCTGAGTCTTATAGCTCTGAAGTATTTGACTTATTGTTTAATTTCCTTCTTTGGTGTAACTCAAAAACTATAATACTCTAAATGTTTTCTAAGTTTATCTTGTTTCTAAATTACTGAAATTTCCTGGTCAATAAAAAGCTTAATTACTTGTTGCTCCTTATCATAGACATTTATGGTGTTCTTAGACTTAGACTTTTACATAAAGCTTGAAGAGAGGATCTAATTATTCTAAGAGTAGGTTTCAAAATCTAAAGATAAAGTATTTTATTTTACTTCACTATATTTAACCTTAAAGAATGCTCAACTTCTTCAACGCTGTTTTCTCTTTTTCCTTATCGAGAAGATCGAAGTCTTCTCTATATTTTATTAATTTCCCAGACCAAGGGCGCTTTTACTTGAATATTCCTCATTATTGCTGGTGTTAAGTGTAGTTAGCTGATTAGGTAGATGTATATATCCTCTTTAATAGCAAAAGTTTCTTAGCCTTCTTGTTCAATCTGATCTGAAATCGATTAAGCATTTGCTATACTTAGGATGCTCTATCCTTCAGCTGTGATTACATTTAGGGCTTAGACACGAAGGAGAATTGACTCTGGCTCATTAGATTGCCACTCACATTCTTCGTATAGGTATTTGCAGTTTGAAATATTCTGATGAATTAAATAGAACAATTTCATCAAGCTGATTCTATATTTTCTTTATCATGGGGGGAGGAGAGTGAAGTGAAACAGTTGGAATCTGCTTTTTGAGGAGCAAAATGTATTACTCTCTATAATTCTCAAACTTATTTAAATGCGTCTTGAATTTTGAGGTATGCGTACTGTAAGGAGTGATCAGACTGTGTTTATTCTAGCTGTGGTTCATTTTGTCTTCAATCTTTTTAGGCATCATTCTTAAAAGGAGCTATTACGATATCTTTATATATACTCATCAGAATTTAATCAATTTTCAAATGCTCACTTTCATAGAATTATAATGAAAAAGAAGATTGGGAAAATGTTTTTTTTATAAATTACAAATGTTTTTTATTATTAAATCAGCTAAAATTTAATATTTCGGTAATATTCAGTGCCGTTTTTCTAATAGGGTGATGTGTGACAATACAAATATAAATTGAGTGAGAAGAGGGAGTGAGTGGATCTCTCGATATATAAGAATTACCGTTGCACTAATCACTCTAGTACTGCTTTATAAGTGCTTGGATTTCCCTTATCTATTTCTGATTCTTAGATGAAGATTCTAGATCTAGTTCTCCAGTTTTATTTTTGGAACCTGCTCTCTAACTTTTAGCAACTAGGGAATCTTGGTTTCTAAAGGTACTTGCAGCAGGAGTCGTATTCATACTCGATTTACAAGATGCTCTTTTAGGATAGTCGCGAATCTGTGGGAGAAAAATTAAAATATAATGTCAAATCATATTCTAATTAGAATCAAATCATCTAGAATCATTAGGGTAAAGATTATTAAAAGTGAGCAAAATTTAAATATTTTATGATAATTAGCTTTGTTAATGTTTAGAATAAGAACAACAATTCAGAACTGCTATCAATAGTTCTTTTAGGGAATCTTTTTATTTCCTGCAGAAGCCGAGGTTTTGCTATACAAGTTGTAAGCCTCCTGAAGTGTAGTCTAAAATCTAATTAGCTTCAGGCAGTCTTAGAAATTTATTTAACTTATATTCTTATTACCAATAAACAAACACAATAGAAATGCTTCATGAATTCCTCGTAGTCGATTCTTCCGTCTCCATTCATTACAAATCTTGATAATAATTATCATGAAACATTTAAGCGATTGGATTGATGTCGGCACTCAGCCCCAAAGTTTAAACATATGAAGAGAAAAGTGATGATCTCAGGCTCTGAAAGTTTGACTTCTGAGTCCTTTAGGCAGGAGATATACTCGTGTATTTCTAGGAATCCATTCTGGTTTCTGTCATTAAACATACTAAGAATTTATTAAAAAATGCGATTGTGTCGTACTTCTTGAACAATTTGAAGAGATCAAGGCCTGTGAGATTGATTTCGTCAAGATTTTCTGCTGGCCTGTATGCACCTGTTTGCATGAGAGTGCTTTTGTCGCTAAGACTTTTCACGCAGAATAATTCGTTAATCATGTCTCTACACTTCATAGCGAATTCTCCATATTTCACCTTGCCGTTTTCATCTGGCTGAGAGAGTCCAATCAAACTATGGATCTAGAAAGGAGTTAAAGTTGTCTTCTTAGATTTAAGCAGCGCATCTTGCACCTCAAGGATAGTAATTTCCCCTGTATTAAAATCTATTAAGCTAAAATAATTCTCTAGATCATAGACTTTAAACATGTCCGTCAAATGATCTTGTAATTTCTCAATATTGGTGTCCATAATCCTTGACTTAGCTAGTTCAAATCTCACATCGAAGAGTGTTAACTTAAAGTTCTTGTATTCGTAGTTATCATCCTTCAGGCTTCTCATTATGATAAACCTCTGTATGCTTTGTCATCTAATTTTTATGACTTTATACAAGTTTATTGATCTCTTTGGGAGTTAGTAAATTAGATTGAGCCATGCTCCTCTTCAATTCGTAGGTAGAAACAAATCCGGTTTTTTGCTCGTCTATTCTTATGAACTTCTTTTGCAAGATATCATTGGTTTTATTGATTTCATCTTGATACACAAGTAGCAGGGCATCTCTATTAAGCTCTCTCTCATATGCCTTAGCCCTTTGCAGAGTCTTATTTCTTGCGAAGAAAGTTTGAATACTCTCGATTCCGATGGGAATGAACTCCTCCCAGCTAATCATCCCATCTTAATTCTCATCTGCCAGTGCTACTAAAGTTTTAATATCGTTCTCACTCAAGCCATAGGAGAGAGTTTTAAAAGCATCATAGAACTCCTGATAGCTCAAATTTCCACTTCTATCTTTATCAGCTAGCTCGAACATTTCGTAAAGTGCTCTCTTTAGTGTGTTGATAAATCTGGGAGACTCAACATTAACTTTCTGTGACTTGCGCATTTCCTTCTGGAAGTCTTTCACCTTCATTATATCGAACTTTGGAACAAAGGGATCCACAGTCTTTCCCTTCTCATCAACTGTACGAGTGTATTCGAACTCTGTGCCCAAATGCAGCTAACTCTTTGATCTTGAGCTTATTCTCGAGCACTCTGTCAATCCAAGACTAAGGGTTGAATTAGAATGGAAATATTGAAATACCTCAAACATGTTAGTTCTCATAGTGTTGTCTAACTTATGCTTGAGTGACTCGTTCTCAAAGTTAAACTCGATGATGCAGTCGCCGTTAGCTTTCTCAATAAGGGAGAAAAATACTTTCACTGTGCCTTCAGGGATGGGCTTCAAGGGGTGTGGCTTGCTGAACTCCACTTCATAGCTGTAAATGAGTTTAGAGATATTAAATGTATGGTTACTTGTAGATATTGGAGAACTTGTTTACGAAGAACACCTGATTCACTTTTAAAAATTAAATCATTATTCAGTACTATGAACTTTATTTTTCACATTAAAATTTCATTTTAATGGGGTTAATTGATGTATACCTTCGACCATTCAGTTACGATTTTCTTTACTAACCAAAAAATGGAATAATTTGCATTCATTAAAATCACTTTTAGATTTAGCTCGATACCTTCTTCTTCTCTCATATTTATTTTATAATTATTTCTAGTTAAGCCAAATTAAATTCTTAGATTCACTCAGAATAAGCAATATTGAGTAATGAGAGGTGGCTGCTATAAATTTTGATATAAAAATATGGAATAATTATTTAAAATATAATATTGTTATAGTCTCGTTTAATGGAGGCAACATCATTTAAGAAGAAATGTCCTGAGCCCAGACAAGGCTCGATCCATGACAAGAATTTTTTAAATACCAAGTCTTAAGCTCCTCAAAAAGGCTTCAATCCAGTCTCTAAAATATAATTTAATAATGATTGAGCATTTAAAATAAGCACTGCAAGTAAACCTATTAGCAAGAGCTATGGCACGAAGAACAGCACAAGCAACCGCACTTCTTTTGAGCCGGCACTCCCAGCCCCTCCTGTCAGGCGCTAACTCGCTCTCTTTGTTGCGCTCAGTTGTGACCAATTGCAGCCTAAGACCTACTCAGAAGCCAAGGCAGAAAAGAAAGCTCTTAGGATCATTATACTACTATATCCTGTCTATATTGCAATTTTAAGGAGTAAATTGCCAAATCCAAACGCCAAAATGAGCAACGAAGACGAGAAGATAGTGGACTCCTTCTTAAACTTCATTCTCTCCCTGAATTTCTAGAAAGTGTCAGAACAAGCTGGCCCTCAGACTAAAAGCAAGCCCACTTACCCTCAAGCCCCAATTTCGTAATTGGAGGCTCAGAGACGAGCCCCTCCTTAATCTTCCCAAAGATCAAGAGCGAGCTCAGCAAAAAGTTCCAAAAGCCTCATTCCACAGAAAGCAAGCATCGAACAACCTGTAACCAGCTTTAAACTCTAGCCTCAACAGGAAGAGCCTAACACAGTCTAGTTCTATAGATCGTAAATATCATATCATTGATAACTATTCTTGTATGAGGAGTGGCTGAAGACCTTGAATCCAAACGAGCTTGATCAAACTTAGTACCGAATAGCCCAGGGATTCATCAGTCTCGTGGAGGGCAAGCAAGGAACACAATAAGAAATTGACTACTACTTGACCCTCCTCGTCGAGCAAGGGGCTATCGATATGCCAATGAGAGCTTACCTGGAATAATTCTGCTATCAGACTATGACTGTCATTGGTCCTGATGGCAATGAAATCTAATGCTCTGAGCTCCTCAGTCAAACTTCATAAATTAATGATGTCTCTGGGCTTGTTGGAGCTGGTGATGAGAATCTTTGTGGTGTCCAAGACTAGAGATAAACACTCTAGTCTATCTCATTAAATCACTGTAATTTGAAACTTTTAAGGAGTAGATGGTGAAAAATCACATGCCGAGGAGGTCCTTAGTCTGGAGCAGATAAAGATTCTTGAGCTTTTCAATTAGCAATTGGAAGTGGGCTTCCACAATCAAAATAGTTCATTCTTGACCATAAAATAGAGGAGTGTATTAATGATGAATGCCTTAATTTTGTCTGATCAAGAATAAACTTAGAAGGTGTCTTGGATCCTTTAAGAGTGCTACAATAAGATTCAAGACTTGGTGCTTCATGAGCTCAACTTGGGCTAGCCTTCTGTAGAGCCAGAGCTATTGGGTCTGATTCAAAGCGTGTCCTACTTGCGTCAAATTCAGATTCAAAGTTGGCCTCAAGAGCACTAGATACAATATCTAATGCTAGTTCAACAGCAAATGATTGCAGTCATCTTAATGAAATTATATGCTTGAGTTGATTCTCTAATAAGTTGCATTGTTAATGTACTACCGAACCAAAGACCCCTCTGACAAGTCCACAGTGGAGCTACTATAATATCTGTATTACTGCTCTCAGCTTGACTAAAGCTACCTCTAGGTGCCAGTCCCCACTCTTCAAGCTTTGAACAATCTCTAGACTCACTCTTAGTAATCATAAATCGAAGAGGAGGACAACACTCACTAAAAGAGCGAGATTCCCTCTGAATAAAACTTCCTGGGGTGCAAGCGGTGTTTCATACACGTTGGCATCGCAAATTATATTGTTCAATAGAAATAACAGCAATTTTATATAAGTGTAGATGTAGTAGTAAATATTCAAACTATTGATTTGAAATTTTTTGCAATCTTTGCTAAGATAGCAAGAGATAAGGGAGGAAGCGATTCAGCCAACTGAATTATTTTTAGTTGAAGAACAAGCTTAAGAGGCTGAAAGAGCGCTTGATTGTGAAATGGAAGAGCCCTTGGAAGAGGGAGGCTAAGAGAATAATTAGGTTTAAGAGGAGACTTTGGTGAAGGTGGCAGAAATTATTCCATCTTAATTAGAAGTCCCTGAGTCCATAAATATTAACTAATAGCAGCACTCTTAATCAGAGTCAACAGATGCAGTCTCGCCAGAGTAATAAGAATCTTAAGCCAGACCCCCTCAAGCTTTTAATTTCATTGTGATATTTCGTGATGTGTATTTAGGATTAATTTGAAGCCAGCTTGCAAAGCACTGTCCAAAAGCCCGTGAGGACTGAGACTGAAATCATCATCAAATCTGTTCCTTTAAAGAGCTCTTTAAAAGACTAGTCTGAAGCATCGATCGAAGCTACAAACTAGGCTGATCAGCCCTCAGCCGAGTATTGCGCCTCCATCCCTTCTTTAGGGTCCCTTCAAGGGGCGTAGTTGAAGACTACAGGCGGGGGTGAAGACTTGATCTCTTAGATCTAGCCTCTGATTCAGAATTAGTATAGCCACAACACCATCATCATCAATTAGAACCACTACTACATCACTAACAACTACAGTGCTTCCTTATTATGTTATTGAATTGATTAAATTGCAAATAACTCTTCGAATTAGAGCCACACTGAGGGTGGTAGTCCAGTGGCAGCTGCCGCTTCTGCCAAGAAAAAGCTTATCGACAAATCTAATTCAAAAGCTGCCGCCTAAGATAAGAAATGAGTTAATAATAATATACCAAAATTATATAAAAAATCAGCTCAGAAGAGGAGATTTTATCATATTGAGCTTTACTGACAAAAGAAATTGTACCACAACCTTCTTTAAAAATAATAAGGTAATAAATTTTTAATTCATTATTTAGCAAAAATTTTAATAAAATAGAAAATGAAGATGAAGGAAAAAATTCAATAATCTATAAAGAGAAGTTCAATTTAATTACAGAGAAATTATTAAAGCTCTTATAAATATTTATCATTCACAAATATAATTTGATATTAGAGAGAGAGAGAGCATTATTGCCTATCTATTATGATGATCAAGGTAATTAAAATTGCCAATTTACCTTAAGTTAAGATCCTACTCTTAAAAGCTGCAGATCATCTGTTTATTATAAAAAGTCACTAGTTTGCTGCTACCAGTAATATAATAACTTTTTATAGCTGTAAGAAATCACAGGAGCTATCACCAGCAGCACAATTAAATGGCCAAAATCCCTTACCTTTCATTTCTCGCCCTCATTGATTAAGGGACGAATTTTTGCTGGAGCACCTAGTATTTAAATATATTAAATTCTTTTGGTGATAAGAGCTCTTTAGATGTTAATAATAATGTAAAGCTAAGCGGTAAATAAGAGACTCAAGCCTGATGATGGCCAAAATAATGTATCCTTAAAACTATGAGTATTGGCTGGGCTGAGAGAGTCCATTTATTATATAGTTCACTTAATTATATTCACCACAGTTCTATTTACTCACCATTACACTGTGAAATAATATTTAAGCTACATTTGGGAAACTGGTTACTTTGAATTAAATAAGTTAAATACTTATTAAATTCTTAAGATTTTGTTGAGGATTTAGAGAGGAAAGGAATATTCGTCTTTTAGAGAATTTACATAGTAGTTCAGAAGAAAGGTTTAATTTTAAATAATTGGGATAATATAGTAAGAATATACTTGGAAAATATTATTGGCTAAAATAATAAGCATTCTATTGCTGGTTGATTTTCAGTTTGGCCAATACATATAAAAACAGACACGGTTTCTTATTTTAAAGATTCTCATAGCAAATCTCCTTTAAGTATTTCATATTCTTCATTATAATCAATAATTAGCTTTCAACAATACATGCCTAAGATGAGATCTTCTACAAAAATATGTAAAGTAATCCTAACTAAAACTTGAGACATAATCAAATAAATTTGAGAAACTTACCTACCATTGATTTTATATAGTTCAATTTTTTATAATTTAATCTCTATTATCTGCTAAATTGTGTGCTATATTAAGGAATGAGCACAGTGCGAATGCTAGAAGATGAAGAAGGGGGTCTAGATATAGATGACCTGCTAAGTGAATCAGAGAGTGGTGACTCTAATAACTCTTCCTCAGGAGAGGAAAGAAACACAGGCAAGCGCAAGCTCTAGAGCAGTATCGACTCTTTCAGCAGGAGACAAGGCAGAGGATCTTCTGGGGTTGCTGCAGCCTGTGCCTACATAAAGCAAGAGTAGATCTACTAGGATGAACAGTAGATCATGTCATAGCAACCCAACTATCTCTCCAATCATATAAGCTACACTCAGTATACTCAACCCTCACTAAGAAAGTGTAAGCAAGAGAGGACGGACTAGTAAGAAGAGGAAGAGGATGAAGATGAAGAAATCGACATGGAGGAGGCAGAGTAAGAACTTGAAAAAATGAATAGAAGGAGATAGAAGAAGGAGAGAGGAGAGTAAGATAGCGATAAGGAAGCAAATACACTAGATAATACTTCAAGCACCAACAGAGATGACACAAACCAAGACCACTCCAGTTCGTAAGACTATTCCTCCAACGACAACAATGAGTAGTAACCTATAAATGGGAATAATCACTTTGGCAATCAAAGCGGATACTTCCATCAGAACTCAAGTTTTAACCAGCATGGCTAAGGAGGCATCACTACCACTTTCTTTAGGAAGAAAAAGATGAACTAGTATTATGATGATACAAACCATCCAAATAGTGCATTTAATAACAGCCATAGAGCAAAGCCAGAGTGGATGGTTGACTTTTCTCATTTTCCAGTAGAGGCATAGACTATGGATGAAGCTTTAGAAAAGTATAATGAGCAAGGACTGCAACTTAAAATCCAGTTTAAGAAGGGCAATACTCGAAAGAATGAAGCAGGCTTTACCCTATAATTCTCATTAAGATGCTTCAAAGGAGCAGGTCTCAAGCCTAAATTAAACTAAGGAATAGCTCTAAAAACATAATAACTAACTGACTGCCCAGTCAAAACCCAATTATCTTTTGTATTGAAAGTTATTTTAATTAGATTATAATGCATTTTCTTCCAAATATATTAAATTTTAAATTTCAAAACTCGTAAATATAATGGGTTTGTGAGTGCTTGTGAAGTTCAAATGGGTTCCAGAACGAATGGGTTACCTGAGATCTCGATCTTTGCGAATGCAGCATAACCACCCAATTGAGATAAAGGATAAGCACATCATCTCCAATAAAATGATAGAGAATGAATTGAGGCTTTTTGCTAAGTGCAAAGTTTCAGTTAACTTAATGGTTGCTTGCATCTAAAGGAAGTATAGAGTTAAAGTACGCTATCAAGATGTCTACAATTTAGTAAAGCAAATTAAAAAGACTAGTCCTGAACTTCAGGGAATGGGAAATCTTAAAGAGTAGGAAACTGAGTTCGAACAGCTTTTTGAAATGCTCAATAACTACAACCAGACCTATATCAGTCTCGCATCTTCTATCGCAAATTAGCACAAGACGCTGGAAACAAGTTAAAAGAATTCAAATAATTAAACCAAAAATGACGAAAAAGGAGCAAAGGGAAAAAGCAGGCAAGATCAAACTCAGGAAAGTAAATAAACTAAGTCCAAAGGCAAAGCTCAGACGT
Source organism: Tetmemena sp. SeJ-2015 (assembly GCA_027382625.1). Taxonomy (NCBI): domain Eukaryota; phylum Ciliophora; class Spirotrichea; order Sporadotrichida; family Oxytrichidae; genus Tetmemena; species Tetmemena sp. SeJ-2015. Next base: position 83,576 of record JAJKFJ010022802.1, read on the forward strand.
AGTCTAAGCCGGATACTTAACAGCCAAAGCTAGACGAGTAATTACAGAAGCAAAATCAACTCTTTAATCCAGAGGGGAGCACAGCAAGACTAAGATATGCTTTTGAACTTGAAGAGGATAAATAGAAGTACCCCATTTCTCAGTTGAAGTTGGAGCACATTCAGAATATCTTCTTATAATTTGATAATATGCGCCAAAATTACCATCGCTTCAATGAGATCCTGTTCATAGATTCAACAATTAAGCACAGGTCAGGTATACTTGAACCTCTTGTAGACAAGTTTGCCACTCCAAATGTTAAGACTGAGAAAAAAGGAGAAAAATCCTCTAACAACAATAGTATTGCTAAATTGATTCTAATTAATTTAATAAGTTCTTTGCCGTTAAATATTTATTACGATTTCAGCAATAATTAGAGGTAGGAATCTTTTGGCAAACTAGACCACGCTCTTGAGATGAGCTTAGTTCTTATAAGTGGATTGAATAATGAAGGGAAGAACGTGCTATTTGGGTTTGGCCTAGTGAAGTATCCTGATGTTCGCAGTTTGAGGTGGACTATGAAGAGATTCCTAGAATTCAGCAAACATGAGTAGCGTGGAAAGATCTACCCTCAATCCATAATTTGCCCCTACGATCTTTGTCTAAATGAAGCGATTGACCGCACATTTGCACTCAAGACAAAGTAAATCCTTCTATGCTAGAATAGCATCAACAGGCAGTTGAGAATCCATTTCTCTCAACTCTCTTCGCAACAAGAGCTCTCAACTAAGTAGATTTACAACCACTTGAAAGATGTAGTCCACACCGAGGACTCAGACTAGTTTTCTGAAATTACAAGAGATTATATTTAGTATTGGTTAAGAAGTACTTGAGCCTGAGATGCTAATCAGACTTAAGGAGATTTTTCAAATAAAAGAGAAATGGGCATCGGCCTTTACTTAGAAGCAAATATTCTCGTGTGATGTCCACTGTTTAGCCAGAGCAGATGCTGTAAATCATCTGATAACTTCAAATCTATTTTGCAAGGCTTCATTAATTGAGCTAATAAAGCTAATCGAGGATGTTGATCAAAAGATCGAATAACGTTGCTAGCAGACTGCTTAGTAGGGCTCTTTTAAGCAGATTATCCATCATCCTTTGCTTAGATAGCTCAATACTATGTTTACTAAGTTTGCCTATGAGCACATGGTTTATCAATTCATGCTCAGCCATTAGGGGAAATTAGTGTCAATGCAGAGGTAGTTTGAAAATGGATTTAGTGGAGATTACTTGGTGCTAGAATGGATATCCCCAGACTGGGTGGAGTTCAAAGTTAAGCTAATTTTTAATGGCACTGCCTAATAGACAACTTCAAATTAATCCACATCTGAATCTCATTCCCAGCCTACCTCAGATCAGAATGAAAATAATCATCAAGCTAAACCTCAATAGCAATCTGAAGCTAAGTTTAGTAAAAATTTCAAACAGCTGCCGCCTCATTAAAATCCTAGCTACTTGAATTAAAGTCAGATTCTTTCAGAGTGCTATTGTAATTGTGACTACTATCATCAGTTCAATCTCATCTGTCAGCATATATTTACAGTATTTAATACTCTATAAATTAAGAGAATAGGTAAAAGCTACAGGCTATTTAGTCGCTGGCTCAGAGAGGCAGAGCATGATGAGTATTTTAGTGAAAATATCAGCATAATAAATCCCTATCAGATAAGAATGACAGAAAAGGAAAGAATTGGCTTTGCAAACATTAACCAGAATAGTGCTTCTGAAATGGGTCCATCTATAAGTACTTGTGGAATGCCATTTGAAATTGCACATAGAGGCGATTATATACAAATGGATGGCCATCTCATCAATAAGTCTATTATATAAACAGATTTTAAATGAGCTTTGTAACTATTACACTTAATTTATATAACATTTTAAATAAATCAAAGTTAATATTGAAATAGAAACTAAATGCAAGAATTTATTATGGGAGAGTAAAGCAAATGTTAAAATCAAAGGTTAATTAAGTTGAAATTTGTGAGGCTCCCAAAAATTCTTTCTATAATTAATTACTTATTGATCGATGGCAATATTTGCTGAACTAGACAAAATAAACTAAAAGCTTGCAGATTAGATAGGAAAGCCCGAAGGTAGACATCTTTCTTTATAGACTATTGGACAAGATTATGTTAACTTGCTTTTATAGATCAAGTGAGGCTGATAGTATGCTTGCTAGTGATTTATCCACTGTGTTGGTTTTTGGGTATGGCAGTAAGAGGAAAACTTCCAAGACACTTATTTAGCATGGTCTCTGGTTTGATATTGCAGATTTACATGTATCGAGATGGAGTGTTACACTCACTAGTCATGACTCTGATTACTTACTTCCTCATGAATATCCTGCCTAGAAATCAGCAGCACAAAGCAAATTAATTCTTCAAAGAGTATAAGGAATGTTTTTTAAGCAGTATTTGTGTTCACCATGGGATATCTGAGTGCATCTCACATTTATCGCATGCTTGTGAACTTCGGAGGCTGGGATTTGGATATTACAACTTTCACCATGATCTTAACTTGCAAACTCTCCGCTCTTTCTTTCTGCTACAAGGATGGAGGAGAGAAAGAGGATAGCTTGATTTAGGATTAAAAGGAAAGAAAAGTTATCAAAATGCCTACTCCTCTAGAAATGATGAGCTACGTGTTCTTCTGCGGAGGATCAATTTGTGGTCCTTTCTACGAGTATTCAGACTACATCAACTATATCGAGATGCAGGGAATTTATTAAAAAGTACCAGTCTCTATCCTACAATCCCTTGTCAGGCTATTACACGGATTCAGTAAGTAAACCTTACTATAAAGCTCATTGAGTCATTCTTTCAACAAGTTGAATAATTTTGTTCGACCAATATTAATCAAATTATAGTATGCTTGGTCATCAACTTAGTCTTGGGCAATTACTTCTGGGTTCAATTCTGTGGAACAGAAGAATTCACTACCTACAGCTTCCCTTACAAAGTGATGTACAATCCATATAACATAGAGAATATTTTCTAAATTTAATTTGTGCACTTACTTGGACTTTTGACTTTAACTTGCGAGATTAAGAGCACTGATAGTATTTTTAAGATAAGTCTCAGGCTATAATGGGATAGGAAATAAATTATGCTCTGCCACGAATACATCTGCCACAGTTAGCCCTATTACTGTTGCGACTGCTCCTGAATTTTGTTTGTGCAGTTCTTCTACTTGTCTTCTATTTGATAATTTTCCTTGAGGTCCAGAACTCATGTCCTAAATACTATTTAGTTAAACAGAATAAAATTGACTCAAGAAAATAAGTCAATTAGCATCACACCATTAATTCACTTACTTTACAAATTGAGAAGGCTTTATTTTTGTTTGACAATAATTTACCAAAACATTTATTAATATCATCCTCATAAGAGGAATAAACTGCAGGAGGTTAGAAATATTCAACATTTATTTTAGCAATTAGAGTAATCGTGCTGTTGTTAATTATATTTACGATCAAAATTATTATGTCAACTGCTCATCCATTGAATTCTCACTCCCATGAGAATTCAAAATCCTTTCCATTCTAAAACTCCCTCCACAAGGATTAGCAAGGAAAGAACAAACACTAAGTTATTTATTATAAAATGTTCAGATGAGTGAGTTAAAGCCATTAGTCTCAGAAAGACTAAACATCATGAAGAAAATTTATCAAAAAAAGACTATGAAGTAGGTCCATTCAAATAAATATCAGGACAGGCATTCACAAATCAAATTACCAATAGCTTCAACTCAGCAAAATTAAATTAAAGAAGCAGATTTCTACACATCAACTGATCGACAAGCCATTTCAAAAGACTTAAAGTCAGTTAACTTTGCCCTTGGATTTGAAAGTTAATTACATCAATTTATAATTAAAAGTAAAAGCATTGCCAAATCTCACTCTTAACTAGAGTTCTAGCAGAATCTGAAGTAAAATACTCAGCTTATTCTATAAAATATGAGTGAGAATCAGCATCTTCAAAAGCTAAACTACAAAAAGTAATATGAAGATAATCTAGTTAACAGTTTGAGGAATAATTTTATCAAATTACATTAATTTTAAGGAGCCCTGATCTCTATTCGAATAATACCTATTAGATAATGGTTAAGCAATTGCAGACATAGAATAATTAAGAAGAACTTTAATTGCCCCCAAATAAGTTAATTGCTAAAGAGCCCTCCTAGAAATTGTAAACATCCAATCAAGAATATTACACTCTCAAATCCTTAAGCAAGGACGAGCTACCTTTAAACGCAGAACAGAAATAAGAGAGAAAGAGAAAGCTACAAATTGCCAATTTTAGTATGGGCAATACTTAAAGTTCAGATGTCTTCAAAAGACATCAAACACCTTAAATTGCAAATAGAAAAGGATTCTTCTAGGAAAACGGGGACACGCTAGATATTAGGAAAAAGAGATATGAAAAGATGACCATGCAGCACTTTAATGTTGGGGATGCAAATAACTGCAATTATGAAGGAGGATTGAATTACAAGATTCAAGATGAAACTCAGAATAAATTTCAAACTAGTAATGCACTTATTACTCTCAATCCTATACCAGCAGAGAAGTATTTGGAAAGCATTTAAGCTAGATCTGACACATAAAAGTTGAAAAAGACAAACTTAACTCTTGGATTTAACCAATAAAACTTTACTTAGAATTAGATGAGTACTAGTGCCTCTAAAGGTTTCGATAGATTATCACCATCAAAATTTACAAGCGAAGCAAAAGGTGAATCACCTGTGTTAAATTTGACTTTTATTTTTAGAATCAAGTCTTCACTTTTAAACTATTTAGTCTTAGGCCAATAGTAAAGTCTTAGAAGACTAAAAGAAGACTTATTTGCATCTAGGTAACTTCAAGATTGAGAAGCAGAGCATCGCTCAAAGCTGTTATTAAAAGATAGAGGATAAGGATAATCAACTAGAGTCTAATAGAAAGTTCCATGATGATTTGAAATTATCTATACGATGTAAGTTTCTTCTTCCTTAGCTTATCCTTTTAATGATTTATTTAGAAACTTAATTCGTGATTGGAAGAGAAAGTAACGACTTCAAAACCGAGAAGCAGCACAACTATGTGAGCTAGTTAAATTTAGACAACACTCTGCAAAACATGATAAAGTCTAATCTTATTCAAAACAAACTTAAAAAGTCAAGTGTTGACTTTAGAACTGAAAAACTCGGAAAAGAAGCTCCCAAGATTACTTCTTACTAATCTGATAGTTAGCCAAAAGAGACTGAATAAAGTTTAAAGCATCAAAAGGAAGAATATAGTATATTTTTAGATTTTCACTAGAGCAAAACGTAATCAAGCATTTTCTTTGGTGCTTATGGGAAATAAAATTACTAAACACCTAAATAATCGAAAAACTTGATGCTTACATAGAATTCTTAACCACCTTAAGCATAAGGAATCTCCTAATAAATAGCTCCTGCTGGACTCATGACAAGCACTAACTCTTCCCCTTCCCAGCCTCACTTTACTTTTTAACTTCCTTACAAAATCCATCCTGAAAACTCCTCACCTTCTAAAAATCTAGTCGGAATCACGAACGACTAAATGTTTAAGACCATATCGTAAAACAAGCAAGAAGCCCTCACTTTAAGAAATTATCTGAGCTCTGGGCACTATTAGTTTGGATACTCTGACAAAAGTTAAACTGCAGCCAGTTCTCATAGAAGCATCACTCCCTCACAAGTAAGTGAAAAGGATTTGTTGTTTTAACTTTTAAATTTAGAGAGACAATAAGAGTTATCAAACGCTTTTGCTTTAAGACGCTAAGAGCAAAGTAGTAGTTTAGGACAAGATGAAGAGAACTAACCTCGTATTAGGAATAGATAGGTTTTAACCAACCTCAACCATGCACGATAATCATGTCTGGATTCAACCAAAGCTAAAGAAGTGAATTAATTGTTTCATATCAGCCTAGTCTTTTATACAAAGATAAATTTATAAATGAAAGTTTTGATAACAGAATCTTCATCACCATAAATTTAAGCTTAATTATTTTTAGTAATGCTGAATAAACAGAAACAACTTCCTGGACCTGGCCAATATCATCAGCCTGACTTAGTCGGTACCAATAACTCAGTTAAGTTCACTTCACTTGTAAAGTCTCCTCAATCATCCGCTTTCCCAAAAGCTCATGATCGCTTCGAACCTCCAAGTAAGTTACTACATAAATGCAAAAGGATACTAAGATATTCTTATAATCGCAATAAAATTTAATTTGAGTTTTCATATTCTAACTTATGATTATTTAGCTTTCAGAAATGATGTTCCTGGGCCAGGAATATACACGCCAAAGAATAATTTTAATGAGAACATTTACTCGGTTTACAAATCTTTCGGACATGCTAAATTTGGTAAAGATGAGCGCAAAGCTTTAGAGGATAAATTGTACAAGAATGTGGAATTCCCTGGGCCAGGTAACTACGAGTTGCCAAGTGATTTTGGCCGCTACGAGCCTCCACTTTTCAATCAGTCAAAAAGATCTAACTCCTCAGTTAATGGAATGTGAAGGGAATAATAATTCCCGAAAATAATATTTCTGGGATCAAAAGACTAAATATATTTTCAAGTACGTTTTAGCAACATTTTTAGTTTCAAATTCGTTTAAAGTATTATATGAGAAGAAATTGTTAAAAAACTTTCATTCTTCCTATTCAAAAACTTACTTGTATCATAACCTGTGATTGGTCTCATTGTAAATTTGTTGCCATCCTTGCCAAAAGTTGGAGGTGGCTGATACTGACCTGGCCCGGGCTCAACATCTTTACCTTTCTTTTCTACTGCTTAAATATGTAGCTTATACATCTGTTCCTTCCCTAATCCAAATGAATAAGCTCTAGATTGATTAAACTTATTTTATGTCTTAAAGAATATTGCTTTATCAAATAAATTGCTATGTAAATTATAGCATTTAAATTAAGTATGAATCTGTAGATTTCAATTTAATGCTATTAAGATTTAAGTTTTATCTCTTTTAAATTGCGAGCTTATCCTGTACTAATCTGGTGAGGGAGGATTATTATGATCTGTAGTAAATGTTAAATCGGAAATATTAAAAATAGTAATTTACGGCTGTGTCTGGGGTAGTAATTAAATCTTTAAGTCGATCCAAAGGCACGTCCTGACCCAGATTGAGGTTTCATTTTATCAAATAGACCAGGTAGCTCATATTGGATATGAGGATTCAAACTATAGTTTGTAAATATATTGATTGTATAGAAGATTATAATTCATATTAAATGAACTTCTGTGTCATCCATACCTTGAATTATAACTTTGGAATCGATTGGACTTGGAAAATGAAAACATGACCTTTGCCTTGGAGGTATTAAGAGGATTCTATTCTGCAAAACTGCTGCCAAGCGCTGACATTCCTCTCATGGTTGATCCTCCTATCATCATACTCCTGTTTAGCAGAGATCTATCATTTCCTCCAGTAGCTGAAAGCATTGACTCTCTCAAAGGGGATCTCATTGATGTATCTAAGTCAACTCTTAAATAAAAAAGTGAATTTCTTGTTGAGGGTGATAGAAGTTGTGTATTTTCAGGGGAGAAGCTCTTTTACTCTGCCATTTTTCAACAGGTACAATTTTCTCAAGCTCAATAAATAAATTTAATTCACTTCAGCTTCCTAAATCTAAACCAATAGCATAAGAATGAAATTCAATTGTTAAAATCATTGATAATTCAAGTCTGGAGAATCAATGTTTCATTTAGTTGTGTTATTATGGTAAGAAACGCCACCTGCTGGTACCACTGCTCCTCTCTTGCTTATAGGAATATCTCTTTTGCTTTCTAAATTGATCTTGGGGTCACTTATTTAAAAGTTCAATCCACCTTCAGGGAATTTCAATTGCTCTGGAATTATTTGCCCAGAATATTTATTGCTATCGCTTCCTTTCTTGAGACTTGAATTTACGTTGCTTCTTTGCTTTAATTCACTATCTTGCAGATTTCTCTGATAAATAAAGGAAAAGAATGATAAAAGTTTGGCTGAGCTTTTCCTTTTTCTAGAGAAAATTCATTCATAAGCAGTTCTTCTCCATACTGATTCTAACTACTCTTATTGACATTGCTTTGATCATATGGAATTGGCAGGGAATCCTTTCTCTTTCCTTCTAGAGTATGAATAGACATGGGGAGAGGTAGATGCTTCTCTTTATGAACTTATTTTACTTCTTGAGCTTTTTGAAGATTTCCAAAATTTGAGCTTGCGAGAGGCGCCTAATTTTTATCTGGCACATTTTTCTTCTTTGTTTACTTTACTATTCCATAATCATTCTGTAACTTCAACTAAAAATCAGTTGAAGGGAACTTTAAATCTTACATTTTGTTGATGTATCTATGCCAAAAGCTCTGGATCAATAGGAGTGCGAGGAATCTTGTCTTTGTGCTTCATTTCTTGTGGGAGACTGATATTGCTATTGCTAGATTTAGTTTTGCTTAGTAATTATGAGTCATCCGAATAATTGTTGTTCGTGATCATGTTATTGCTTATGAAATTATACTGCCTTCCTTTTGGTTGGTTTACGTTAATCATTACATCCAAATTTTACTCTTACTGTATTAAAAGCTGTTACTGTTAAATGTTATCCTTATTCTAAAACTGCATATTGTGAGTGCCATTCATTTAAAAAAAATTAGAATTCTTAGAAGCAATGTCTGATGTACGGCTTGCATTCATGATCTCGTACTTTATAGGAGCTGAAAACTAAGGATTACTAGAAGGCTATGAGAATACTTAATTCCTGATCATCCTATTTTCGAAGTAACTAATAGGATCAGCATTTGTAAAAGCCAATTAGTATTCTCTGTAATCAGCATCATCTGAAAAGAAACTAATGCTCATATTCTCATCATCATCATCGTCATCGGCTTCATCTAATTCTTCTTATTCTAATTCTTCATCGTCAATTTTTATCATCTTCCTCATCCTCAAATTGTTCATAATCTTCATCATCCTCTTCATTCGATACATCTCTTTCTTCAACTTCATCTCTTCATTTAAAATGATATCGTTATAGTATAATTAAGTGCATCAATCTCTAAGCTTTTAATCTTAGTCTTAATCATCCTCAGTAGGCAACTTATACTCCTCCTATTATTTGACTGGTTGGTTTAAGTTCTTTTTAGCTGCAGTGCTTACTCTTCTTATCATCATTTAGGAATCACTTTAATGAGCATAAAGTATCACAATTTATAATAGAATGCATCTAGTTCATCCTCAGTCGCTTCTTCAATAATTCGATCTTGCTCTCTCACGAGGTGTCGATGTGCTATTAAATTGCTGGAGCCCTTTCGATTGTTTGGGGAATCTTCCTCATCTATCTTTACAAGTAAAATATAGTATGTGCTTCAGCTATGTTGCAAGCTACTCATTCTGAGCTCTCAATATTAACTACATGCTTAAAATTTAAACTGAAAACTTTATACACAAAACGAGACAGAAGAGATTTGATTTATATACCTGTTTGGATAAAATTAACTTGATGAGTTTATAGCAATAACTTATCTTCAAGCATTTCTCTGAGTCCATTCTTCTTAGCTCTTTTTCTAAGTCTTGTCACATTCATCAGACAATAGATGCTTCCATTCCCTTCATTTTTATGGTTTCCAATTTTAACATATCTATATATTATTTAAAGAATTATTAAGCTCTCAGGGGAAATTATTCTGCATTTTTCATTTTAAATTTAATTTATAGCCTATATTAATTAAATGATTAAAGCAAATAATATATTGGAGATTTTAGTAATTAATCCTTCAAACTTAATTACTATTATTTTCTGCATAAAATTTAATTTTAAAAGAACTTTGAGTTTATTCTCTTAACTATAAAGCACAAAATCCTCTAATAAATAAAACTCCTAATTAACCTATTCCCAAATTAACAAGTTTGCCATTTATTTCAATAAACTAAATTAAAATGTGAATTGTGTTAAAATTTGTGGCTGAGATTATACCAGATTGAAAAATTAATTAGAAAACTGATTTAATTAGGGCCCGGGTAATTAATTGTATAGTTATTATAGTTACTCATGAATCTAATATTTAATAAAGCATGAAATTTAATTAACTGAATATTATTCCTCAAAAATAGGGGCAGAAATTAAACTCTTAATGCTTTTTCTTTTTAATTATAAGGAATTCTAAATTTAAGTTGTTATTTAATTTAAAGATAGCTAATAATTATTTGTTAATGAATAGTATTAAAAATTAAATATTTAAACCTAAGTTTTGCATGTAAAATTTTATAATCCTAAAATTATTACATGCAGAATTATTTGTAGCAATTAGTGTCTGACATCAGAGTTTAATTTTAAATAATATTCTTTTGATAATAATTAAAAATCTGCAGATTGAAGTGGAATAGAAAATTATTAAATATAAATATAATTTACCTTATTTATTTTGAGACTTGAGGTTCCTATATCTAAGTAAAAGCCTTAAATTTTATTAATTATTGCTTTGAGTCTCTCCCTTGGTCAAAGCTTCCATTTTTAATCTATATAATTAAGGATTATAAAATCGGTTTACTTATAAAATGAAGGGATTAACGCACGTCTCCAGCTCTTGTTCATGGATAGAACTGAATTGTCTTTTTAAGATCTCTAGCACATCAACTGTATTCGATGGATGTGCAAGACTAAAATGCTTAAAATAATTATTATATAGACCCAGCTAGCCAGGTCTGTGAAGTGCCAAGTTCATCAAAAGAGCCAAGCCATATTATATTTCATACTAGTTAACAGGCAGAAGTGTGTCCAGCTTATACAAAAGCCAAGCAGTTATTCCAAACCTCAGCATTAAAGGCAAAACTTTTTCTTCAAAGAAAATTTCTAGAAAATTGCAATAGCAAGCTTGTCAAACTTAGTTTACGAGAAGGAATTCTCTTCATTAAAAATATATTTGAGGGATTAGTTTACAGGATTTTCCACACAGCTTACTGCAAGAAGTCTTTTTTCAATCCTAAATAGTTTATTCCCAAAGGCTCACAAGACAAAGAGTTTATCAAATACAGAAACTGAAAGATGACTTTCTCAGAACCTAATTCCCCTAGTCTATCAACAAAATCTCTGGTTTTGGGATCTACTCCTTTCTTTTGAGTTATAGAGCTACTATTATCATCAATGTTTTCAGAAGTTAAGATCGAGTCAGAGAGACTTATTGCATGAGTGAAGTTGAAAATATCATGGTGATGAAGGAGATACTTAAATGCTAAAAATTAAAGAGGAATATGTAAAACATTTGAGCTTCCTTCCTAGCTTTCTTAGAATCAACGCAAGCTCTTTTGATAGTCTCTCTTATCTACTTAAGAATAGTACAGATGTGATTAAAATCTGTGGATTTCATCAAGTCTTTCTTCAGTTGCTGAACTATATATGGAGGCATTAAATTTCTAATCTTCAAGGATCTGTCGTCATTGTTTTGATTTGAACTAGAGAATCCCTCTTAAATTTTTCTTATAGACTAGGTTTCTGGACTATTTTGATTTTTCTCTTGCTAGATGTTAGATGGAGCATTTCCTTGGGTGAAATTATTTATCTTTTTGAATTGAGCCTCGTCCTAATTTTATTGCAATTGCTGATTATTATTAGAGGCTTCTTCAAGCCTATTTGTGTTGCTCTTCATACGCTTTTGAACTGACATTTCTTTGCTAATCGAATCTTCCTCCGCTTCGTAATTCTAAACTTAAAATATTTAATACTTTAATAACCACTAATTGCCTAACTTTACTATCTTTATTTTGAGGATGATAACTGCCCTTCTTGATATATGATTTTAATGATAAATTTTCTCATTGTAAATTAATAAAATTTATTATTGATATTGGTGAAGATGATTATTATAGATAACATCCTGATCGATTCTTTTGGCTTCAAAGAGAGAATGGGGAGGTTGATGAGTTTGACTATCGATAAGGATAGTATTTATTTGGTAAACTAGAGCTGGAAGATTTTAGTTTCCCTTAAGTGACTGTTACTACAGTGTACTATGGATTAGTTGCAGCTTCCTTTCTTAATTAATTTGGCTGTTCTCTAGCTCACTTATTACCCTTTTTAGTCTCTCAATTTCTTTCTCATTCTACTTTACCTCTTAGTCTGCTTTTGAATTGTTTGGGTTTGAATTAATGTGGAGAATAGAGTTCATGTCTCTAATGTCTCTGTATGTAGTTAGCAGGGTGGACTCAACTTTATCAGGATTGAATTGCATATTCAAGTTGGACTAGATGTACTTGTTTAACTTCTCTCTTACTGATGAATTGAACTCCTAGCTCAAAATAAATAAGCATTTTTTATTATGAGATTTTGAAAATTTATTGCTCAGGAGCTATTTGAATGATTTATGATCTGCTATATTTTTAACATAGGGGAGTGCATAGAAGGTCACAAATTCAGAGGTCTGGGAAAGTGACTATCCCTAGTTTTCTAGAAAATGTTTGAACATCTATAATTCAACCCCAGCATCAATAAATATCAATAATGATTGATAAATCATAGTTATCGTTAGTTCGAAATGGACTTTGAGGGTAAATTGAGAATTATATCTTTTCATTTCAAATAAATAATCATTTTAAAGAGAGAAGTAAAGTTGGATGTAAAAATCTAGTTTCTTTAAATCGACAGAGCTCTAATGGCTTTGCCCTCTTTTAAAAAGGTCTCTTATGTTCCATATCGCATAAAACCTATCTCTGTCTCCTTCTTCAAACGCCTAACCAAATTTATTTTCAAATATATTTTACCTAAAAAAGCAATTAAATCAGTCTTTGCTAACTAATTCCAGTTCTTCTGCTTTTTGTTGGAGACTTTCCACTCTACTTTATTACAGAATCTGATTCGTTCTATTGAAGTATTTAGTTGCTAGATGTTAAAGTTACCTTGAAAATGGTTTAAAGTTCTTGGCTGTAGTCCTCAATCATCAAATGTTCTATTATAAGTTGTTTTACATCTCTCTAATAAATAATTAAATAGGAGAGGTCAGAAATGGTGCTGTTAGAAGCAGTTGACATTTATCCAATTAAAATTTAATTTTAACTTTCGCAATTCTAGAAAGATTTACTTTAGATTCGTAAAACAATAATTTTCATGCTTGTTTGAGGAGTTTTTATAAAATAAAAATAAAGAAATTACTTTTAGACCGTATTGATTTTAGATTAATTTTCTCTTATTAAATTAGTGATTAAAGATTTATTTCAATTAATTTAAATTAGAACAAATTTTGAATAAAATCAAGCCTTGGAAAATCAGCTACTCAAGGTTGAGAAACTAAACAACAACAATAACAATGAATGATAAGAGATACTTTAAATTTATCAAGTTATTTATTTTTTGATTTCCTCAATAACTTTATAAAAGTGATTATTTATTTTTGAAATCGATAAATTATTCTTAATTATTTGGGATCGGCGGACTGACCACCTTCAATGACTAGTAGGTTTTTCTGTCTTCTTGCCTTTGATTTTAGCTATAAGTGCAGTTATCCTATCGTCCAGTGAAATTACATAAATATCAATTAATTTAAATGACTGATGCTCCTGCAACCGCCAAGATTATTCCAAAAAAACCCTTACATTGAAGAAATAGGCTGGTCAAACATCAAATAGTTAAAGAGAGACACATATATACAGCAAGTATTAGCCAGAGAGAACGCAATTCCACCCACGCCAATTGAGGACGCATAAATTTAAAGCACCATGCCTATATTCAATTCAAATTTTTGTTTATACTCTCACTTAAGCCTCCTAAAACCATCAACATATAATCCTTGAAGGCGAAAGTAAGTGTAGAGTTATCTGCACTCCAAAAGTAAGCGATCGCTCCTGCTATAGACAAGAAACCTACAATCAAAGGATAGTAGTAACCTGCGATTTCTCCATCTACTCTCAAAGTAGTGAGGGTTCGCACAAAAACTATTTCTTATCCAAAGAGAGTTGCTGCCAAAAGCCCTGAGAAGATGCACATCAAAATATAATAGCTTTCCGAATGATCCCCGTGATTATATAATGAAAATTATTCAAACTTATTGGCATTTAATTATGCTTTTGTTCCACTCCTGAATCTAGGAATGTTTCTTATTCTGGACTGAAAACACTAACTATCACTACGGAGACGAGAATAGTTACTATGCCTATAAACTGAATCACATTAATCTTATCCTTTGTAGATGAGATACTGCATGAATAGGATGTAGACAGAACTGAAGATATAAATACTTCATTTTTTTAGTTCTTTAAGAGTATTAAGGAGGAACTAATTCCATCATTTAGATTAGCTAGTTACCCATAATGGAATGAGGTCACAAGAAAGTAGCATCCAACCATTTCGCAAAGACCTCCTAGAAAAAGTACTATTAGAATCTTTGGCTTGAAAGTATAAACTTGACGCTTCTTTATCTATTCAGGTTGTTCCTAGTTAGTATTTATCGCCACCAAGGGTTGACTTATGTATTTATTATAATTGAGAAACTGAAAATGCAAAGTTAGAATCAGTACCTCCTCCAATAATAGATGACGATAACGGAACTGATTCTTACTATGACTCCTAAAGCTTTGCAGTCTTTCTGGAAGATTAGACCTCTTTAATTTAATTCCAGGGAAAAGTAAAGTTACTGCCCTCCTTTTTAGCTTTCAACTTTTTGATAAGTAGGACAATAATAGGAATTATGCAAAACGAGGAATTCTAAAGAAAATTGGACGCAGTTACATTATCACTTTCATATCCTCGAATTATCTAGCCTGTGGAATTAAATAGAGCAGCTAGGATGGACAGAACTATATAGAAGTGATTAACTGGAAATAAATAAATGAATATGTTATCTTCATTTCTTGATAAAGGAATAGCTAAAATTAATAAGTATGTATGAAATCATAGTTAATGTATTCAGTGTAATGAGCTTTTATTACGATAGAGAGCAGACTCAAGAGCAATTATCACTCCTCCTATGAAAGTCATGCAAATGCCAACGAATTAAGGCCCGCTTATGTCCTGCTTATACACAAAATAGCTAAATAGTGTAAGTCCTATTGTTTTTGTGTGCATTTAATAAGTTATAATTTTATTCTAAGATGATTGAAATTGATTAATTCAGATTATTGCAACGCTGATTCCTGAGTTTACCCAAAATTTAAACAGCTGTATTTATGCTGATTTAACCACAGCATATCAGCAATCCGATAGTGATGCAGGTTAATACATTCGAGAGTTCCACACCAATAAAGATAGAATGCTAGAAAATCATAGAAAATACAAAGCAAACGCCACCCACGATTCCTCCAAATAAAATGTAGTAGAAAGCAAAAATATACCTTTCCATTATATATTATTATTTAAGCAGCATGTATTCCTCTCACATTGAATTTAGCGAGACTCTTGATGAATAGAATCTACACTCCGAATACAAAGGATGCTAAGAGTCCAAAAATGATTGCTAAGAATTTATAAGACTCTTCGATCTACTATTCTTAAGAGGTTACTCCTTGATGACTGACTTTGAATAGACTTACTATGCAAACACTTGAAACCATAAAGAAGATTCCAAATCCTTGTAATATATTGATCCTTTCCTTGTAGATAATAGCTGAGCCTAGAACTATGAATATTGTGTTGCATGAAACCATTGCACCCGTAATTCCTTGATTTATCTTTAGCTAAGTGTTGAAAAATAGAAACTAGCAGATAACATCAAAGAGCCAATATATTCTATTGCACCTCCAATTGCTAGCAAAGTAAAAACATGATAAGCTAAATTTCCATTATGCTCCAACTTTCTGAGTCGAATCATCTGAAGAGGTAATGAGAACTTATTTTGGATCTTCTTTTGATAAACCAAGGGAATCGAAACTTATCATCCATATTCCCTGTCTTGTTGAATTAAATTTGCTTTTGCCTATACATAATACCGAGGTATATTATACCCGCGAATAGAAAACCCAAAGTTATGAGAGTATTGGTAATATAAACATTTTTGCTTTCCTTAGCTCTAACCACAAGAGAAGACCCCATGAAAAATGCAGCGCTGATTGCATACAAAAAATAAAGCTTGCTTTGAAATCTACCAGATTCATAAATCTTTTGATTTGGATGACTTCTTTCTTATTGATTAAGGACTCCCTCTTGGAAGTAAAAAGAAATCCATATGAATACATGAAAAGTTGGTTTAGTTTCTTTCTTCTTGCTTGTTTTTGTTTGAATCTCCCTTGGTCAAGCTTGCTAACTCAAAGTCCTCTTAAACATCATTCATTGGTTGATTTCGTCATGGGTTAACACGTGGCATCAGGATCAGGTGACACCAGTTATGACCGTGTTTTAGAGGGTGATATAAATGCCTATTATATATATATATACCCGTGCAGAGTGCTTAATTCTGCTAATTATTATCATTGGTTGATTTGCTAAGCTAGCAGATTCATTTTTTGATGAATTTAATAGTTATGTGCGCATCATAAATTTGCAAAGTATATAATTAGAAAAGCTTTTCCCAAGTCTTATTTATTTGTAAGAAATATATTCTATAGTGAAATTATGATCCATAATTAATTTTAACTGGTCTATTTAGCATTGATAAGTTGGAAGAGTTTTTGTCACTAAGCCTCAGTGTATGGAAACTTTCCTTTATTAAACTACCTCCAGCGTTTGCGTTTTATTTAGCAGATTGTCTATTTACAACTTTCTGATGATTCAAATCTTATTAGGCTGCACAATTATCTTGAAAATTCTTAGGTGCATTTCTCTCCTAGTCTCCACCAGACTTGCTGGTAATTTAAACCGATACTGTATCGCAGCTGAGTAGTCCTTTCTACATAATTTAGCATGTGTGTAACAATTAATTAATTTCTTGAATTGACTTTCTTTGTAATTATTCTGAACGGGAGATTCATTACTGCAAGATTCCAGCAGATTACCTTGGCTGTGCATGGGACCATTTTTAGTAAGTCCTTTGGTCTTAATCTGCAGAGGTGAAATAGAATTCTTGTAAGGGAAGTCTGGATTTTAGCTAGCTCTGCTATTCATGAAACTTCCCTCTTTGCTTGAAGTGCGGAAATCTTTCTGAATAAGATCAGCTTCACTTGAAATTTTGAGGAGTGATGACAGAATTGGCTTTTAATGTGCGTTCTTTAAAAAATCATCGCGCTGTGCCTAGGGGTTATTAGTAAACGTGGTTTTTGCTCTCTAGGGATCAGATTGACTTGCGTACTATTGATTTTAAAAGAAGAGAAATAGATTTTAGAAAAAGGAATTGGAAGAAAGATTAGAGCTTAAAATGAAAAGTGTAATAAATAATTCAGCTTCTATCTTCTTTGTCTTATTCTGCTCTTTAATTGAGGTCTGATTTCTATTAAATTACAATCGATCTTTTTACTGTCTGAGGAAGCTCTATGCTATTTGCATGTTGCTTGCTATCTTTATTCATTTTCATTATTGTTTAGCCTTATACTATAAAATTCTATATCAAAGAGCTTATTAAAAAGCAAAGGTTGACTTAAATTTGATAATACATATATTTAAGGAGTATAAATTATTTGCTAACCTTAAATGCTTTTTAGAAAAGAAAGGAGGATATAGCAATTTATTAAATTGGTTTATATTAATTGTCTTGAAAGCAAGCCACAGCTCCATCAATTTATAAATTAAAGCATATTTTTTAATTCAAGGTATTTAATTATTTGATTAAAGAGTGAAAATAGGATTCATATTTTATTTAATGATGATGATCACTTAGAGGGTCTGTCTTATTTTTGCTTAGGCTTTAACTTACAAAAATCTTTAAAATCGACATCCAAAGATACAAGCATTGCCCCTATAACAGCTCCAGCTATTCCAAAGCATTGAAGTATGTTAAGTGCTTCTCCATATAGCAAGAAGTTTATTAGAGACAACTGGATTATTTAGGTGTGGTTCACTGCCATGCTAATACCCTCGGTACCTTAACTACTAGCCACATTGATCATTCCTATTGCTATGCTGATGCAGATACCTGTGCCTATCGATGAAAAGTATTGCAGAAGTGTCAGTTATTGGAAAATTTCAAACTCAAATATCAAAAAGTAGATCAATAAAAAACCAATAAATTATCACACACACTCATTTAATAAGATGAAAGAGAGAGATCCTAATATTCCGCAAAACAGTAGGAAAGTAAAGGCTGAAAAGAATGGATCCTCACATCGCTTCATCTGCTCTTTGAAAAATACAGTCTAGGATCCGAATAGGAAAGCGGCTCCAAGTCCTCCAAAGAGGATAGGCATGTAATGACCTCCATAGTATATACCTTCTGCTCCTTATAAAGTAAACATAAAACATACTTCTTCTTAGTGATGGTCCTCCCATCCAGTCTACCCATCAATTCTAAACATGCTTACAATCACTACAGACAAAATGAGAATTGAGCTGCCGAGCAACTACGATTTGAGGACCTTCTCCCTGAAAAAGAAGTATGATAGAAACAGCACCATTATAGTGTTAGTAACCAGCAAAGAGTTGCATATTCCAGTGTTGAAGTGTCCATCCAGTGCTCCTTTGAAAGAAAGTGTCAACAGTATATTTCCAAGGAACTCTGTTACTCCTCCCATTATAAGCAAAGTCAGGTGCTTTTTCGAGAATTTATATTCAGATAGAGGATCGTAGGGGTCCTTAATACACCAGGGGTAAATTATTTTCTCTTTGCGCCTTTTGAACACTATCTTCTTCCCTACCAAGAATAAATAAATAAGAAAACTACGTAGCTGAGAAGAAAGGAACTAGTTATAAGTGTGCTAGTAAAGAATACATTCATTAAAATGCAATATCAAAATCAATATGTATATCCTGTTTAAATTGTGGTTATGATAACGTCTGAGGACTGCCTAGCCTGTGTAGAAAAAGCTTGATATTTAAGATAATTAAAATTTTAGATACAATGCCAGTAAGAAATAGATCTTTGATTAACGTTGCAAGTAAATTAATTTAAGATCGATTTTTAAGTTAAGCTCTCTTACTCTCTGCTGTTCTAATTTTCTTTGCAACTTTAACTTGAGCCTTGTTTATTTGATGTCCTCTCTGTAATGAATGCTTTCAAAGAATCTTTGATGTTCCTCGTCCTCATATATCTTCTCTATTCGAGTGTTCATTGGCAAAAAATAAGCAAAACTGTGGATCCTAAAAGGTAGTGAGTTGAAATGGATTCTCTCCAAGCTAGCCCTAATTCTATTTCCTTATTTTTCTTGGGTGATTTCATTATTTTATTGTCTTTGATGCTTTCAGTAAATGGTGTATAAGAAATTCTGCTTTTGCTAAATTGGTTTAAATTCTTGACTTTCTGGATAATTTTGAGAATTAGCAAGTGCTTTTCTTATCTCTGTGTTGGTGATAGATTTATAGATGCAAGTAGTAATTGTTTACTTCTTAGGTAAGCTTTTATATATGCTGCTGCTAATGTAATGTGCTGAACAGCAATATTTATTCGAAAATTATTTATATTAAGTCATTAAACTATCTATATTCTTATTAAATTAAAATAAGCTTTATCTAGAAATAAGTCCATAAAGTTTAATGAGAAAACATTTTCTTTTTTTGAAGTAAGTGTCTCCTCTTAATTTTGTATCTCTTATGATGTAGAATTGAGAATCTGGTAAGTTTGGCTTCAAATGAGACATTTGAGTGCATGTTTTGGATAATGCACCTGATGATATTCCAGCAACACCCCCTTGATAAAGAGCCCTTAAAGTAACAGCTAAAACATCTCTTTAAGTCTAATTTCGCTCGATTCTTTATCAAACTTGACTCAAAACAAAAAGATAAACTCCTTCCCAAGATTAAATAAAATTTATGCATTATAAAATCATTATGACTAATAATTTTATTTAATTTTAAAGATGCCCCTAATCTACAGTCATTCTATAATAAAGGGTTTCTTTGATGTATTTCAAAGTTCTCGGATGGTTTTCAACAAAAACTTTGGGTTGAAAGTGTTTAGACTTGTATTCTTTGAGTTCTAAGGGATCATAGTGTCTGATGTGTTCATAATGACTAGCGTGCAAAAGACCTTCACTGATGACTTATTTGAGTTCCTTGGAATCGCAGAGTAATAATTATCTTGCAATAACTTTATGCTTTAGAGTGAGTGGAAAGAAACCTAGTTCCAGCTATTTGCCCAGCAAGGATAAACACAAGAAGAAGTTTACTGCTAAGACTAAGTCTCAGGCAGACACGGCTGAGCAACCCACTCATATCAATATAGAAACTTAGATCAAGATGAATGTAAGCAAATTAATATTATTTCATGGTGTAGAAAATATTGTATGGAGAAGAGTTTTACAGAGAAATGAATAAGATTTACAACCCAAAGAAAATAGAGAAACTCCTTCAGAAGAAGAATAATCTGATGCGCATGCATGAAGCACTCAGCAAGAAATAGAATGATAAGAAATCTACTCATAGCTCGCCAGGTGGCTCCCCAAACTATTCCCCAGCTCATAACTCGGATTTGGAAGACCAAAGTACATATATATTGGTTTATTTTTTTAGTCCAGAAAAAGAGATTCAAGATATTCTAAGAGGAATTCCTTCTGGCGACTCATAGCTTAATTACACGAGTGCATAGAATCCTTCTTTTAACGGCAAGAAGCCATTTAAAATCAACTTGAACGAGAATAAGCTCTTTCTCTCTAATCCAGGCTCAGCTAAGAGAAAAATTGAGCCTTTTAAGACAGGCATAATTTCTTCTTTCATTCAGAGATAAGGAGAAGACTTAGAATTAAAGGTCTTAGATGAAGAGCCAGAGAATGCAAACGACTCAAAATATCACTAGACTGAACTAAAGCACAAAGATTTCTAAATTAAGAAACTTGGGAAGAGCATATCTACAAGTAATTTAGCTTAAACCTAAACTAGAGGGTTCAGAATGACAGCTGGAGGTAGTACCAAAAATGGAATGAAATCTAGTTTTAGATTGCCTTTGGATGAGGATTATATAATCAACCCTCCTCTCTCAAGTTCTTAAATCAAGAGGAATCATGTCTTCTTATATTATTAATTACTATTCTAACTTGAGAAGCCAGTAGTGCAAGCAAAGAGACAGGAGGTATTCAGTTGCACAAAGCTTTCTCCTTTCATGCAAGACCTCTACAAATTTGAAGATGTCTACTCTAAGCAGAATGTAAAGTTCAACTCTTCAAGCAAAGTCATAAAAGAGACACCGAGAGGCCTCAAAGATAACTATATATTTTTATTGCTTTAGACTTCTTGATTGAACAGTAAATATAGACACAGACGAAGCTACAACTTACAAGAGTGATCCAATAGAATAATTTTAAGAAAACTCATAGCATGGGGTATGGAGTTAATTTCAATACGATTGGTGGATAAGGAGGGAATATTTAGCAAAGCCAAATGGGATCTGCTTTCAATCAAGATAGTAGATATTTCATATATGATTTATTGTAAGTTTATTAAATGCAGGAACTACTTATTAAGCCATTGATAGTTATTTAATGTGTAAGATAATGATTAATTATTTCAATATCAGCTTATTGATGAGTTAGAGGAGCCAGAGACAAAGAAGAGAAAGAGATTTCTAAAAAGCATTAACCACCAAAATGAACCTTTAGATTATCTGTCTTTCTTATTTAGACCAAATTGGTGGTGCTCCAAACATCCAAATAAATATAGCAGCTACCAATCCCTATCTGAAGCCTGTCTTTAACTTAAAGTCATAACTCAAAAAGTAAGCTCTTGATCCTTCAAGGCATATCTTATTTGCAAAGCAGATAGAGCAAAGAAGAATAGCCTCAAAGTTAAGCGGTTCTTTATTATGTTCCAATATTTATTTCTGAGCAGGCAGCAGCAGGGTAAAAAGAGAGCGAGCAAGAATAGCCTATAGTAGTTATGAATATTAATCCAAACACTATACCAAACCTTAGTGATTAAGATTATAAGAAAGTTGCTCTCAACATCGATGAAGAATATCAAGAGTATAAGTAACCTTTTTTCATCCATAAAATGCTTTACTTTTACATTATAATTGAATTTACATAGCAGTTAACAGTTAAATCATAGATGAAAATAAATACAGGCTCTCAAGGATGAATGGGTCATTTGGTTAGCTTTTAGTGAAAGATGTGTATGGGAATCTCAACTTTGAAAGAGGGAAGGCAATTGAAACTCCAAAAATTAACACTCTTGACTAATATGAAACAGAGAAAAAGAGAGTGAAAGATTTGCAAAAATCAAGAAGCGTAAATCATATGCTCCCTAAGGGTATGCTTAAAAAGATTAATCAGCAACCTGAAACAACCTAGATAGGGGGAGCACATGAAGTCTTCCATGATAAGTCTAGTGATTATATTCTTAATTGTGAATCAATCTTTATTACAATGATTCAAAGAAAATTAAACCAGCTGGAGGTTCGAAGACAGGAGGAGGTTTGAACTTGACAAAGAATCAGCTTAATCAAACTTATAGCATGATGAGGAGATACGTTTACAGCAACCTAGAGATGAGAGATAGTAAGACCCTCGTGCAAGAGCAGAGTAATTAATTCTATGGCCATCTTTCAAGAAAGAATCAAGCCTTAAGTTATATTTAATTCCATGAGGATTCAATTGGTCGAGGGTACGTTAAAGTTAATTTGTCTAGTTAAGCAAGTTATGTTTTGTAGCGAGTAGTAGTAGTGGGTCGGAGTGATTTGAGAAAATAAGTTATTGAATTAATATTATTAAGCATTCAACAACGCAGCAATTATGAACGAAGCCATTCAAAAATTAGCCGCTGACTACCCCAAGCACGTAAATGCTAAAGGGATGAACTCCAGACCTCACCTAGCTTCTCAATAGTACTCTACCAATCCATTATAATCTATTTCATCTTAAATACATCTTCAAGCAGAAACAGAAGCGGAGTTTTCGGCTAGGGGTCTGTAGAGTAGATTCCTGAGAGAAATCTGTTTGAGGGAGCCGGGGGTGAATACAAGTCTTACAGCGATCGTAAGTACAGTCTTGTTTCAAATGACATTGAGAGGGGGTTGATTCGCGATCGCATTGACAAAAACCCCAAGGGCTTCTCTCCCTACGACTTTGAAGCTTTGTACAAGATAGTCCTAATCGGAGAAAGCAACACTGGCAAGACTTCAATGCTCATGCGCTTCTCAGACTCTGTATTCACTGAGAACTACCTTTGCACCATCGGGGTGGATTTCAAAATTAAGACTCTCAAAATTGACAACCGAATTATCAAGATGCAAATTAAAATACACTTCATAAGTGTGAACACTAATTATACTTAACTTTTCTAACTGATTTTCTTCTACATTTTTGAATGAGAGATATAAAATTTGGGATACAGCCGGGCAAGAGAGGTTTAGATCGATTTCCCATGCTTACTACCGCAACTCTCATGGGTGTGTAGCAGTGTACGATATTTCTAACAGGGCCAGCTTTGATTAGATTGAAGAACAAATAAAGAGCTTCATCAACTACTCGGCACAGGATGTGGCCAGGAATATCATCCTCGTCGGAAATAAGACCGATTTGGAGGAAAAGCGCAAGGTCTCCTTCGAAGAGGCAATCAAATTGGGAAAGAAGCTCAACCTCTCAGCAGTCTTTGAAACCTCAGCTAAAGAGAACGAGAAAGTAGATGATGCTTTCTTCAGGTCAATAGTGAACTGCATTGACTTCTTCAATTAGGCTAACTCCACAGGGGATAACTCCCTACTTGGAAAAGGAAGTGTTTCTGGTGCAAGGAACCGGAAGTTTAGTCAAAATACTGACCTCATGCCTAGGTACAATAGGAATTTGGACAGAGGACTCGATGACCAGGAGTCTTTGAGCTACAAGGGAGGAAGCAAAAGCAATTTGGAGGATTTCATAGGGAGATTCGGGCAGCATCACTACAACACCAACTCAAAGTTGAATAGAAGTGAAGTGTTTGGAATGGGAGGAGGAAACAGACAAAACTTCACTCTTGAGGAAAATGAGGAGGACAAGGACGACGATGGAGAATTTTTCTCAAAGCCCAAGAGCAAGGGCTTCGGCAGTTATGGACCCTCTCTGACTGCGCGCAACAACAAGCCATCAGCTATCAACCACACTCTTTGAAGCTTATTTTTTAGTCAACGACTAGTAGAATCAAGGCAAGCAAAGCGTTGCTAACTAGATTCAGAACGATAGGAGCATGTACATTCATGGCTAAAAGCTCAGACTCTCGAACAACAACAGGCCCAATGCTGAATAGGGTAAATAATACGTTGGTTCAAAGTAGAGCAAGCAAGGAAGTTCAACATGCTGCTGATGAGCTAAGCAGGATCTACTTTCCACTTCTAACTTGGAGAAATCCTCGCTCATTGTAATCATATTAACCAGAATTATTTCAACATTCCTATAGCATTACTATAAATGTATATGGCATTTATTAGTATTTATTCCTAATCTCTCCCCTACGGACTTGAGAAATTAATAACTTTAATAAAATTAAAATTCTACTATGATAAGCAACAACGCAATCCAAGAGAGTGGTGGGTATCAGCTGCTTTCGCAAGTTTATCTTTTGAAATTAAGAAGGTTCTGTAGCACCAGAATCAATAAGAAGTAGCAAGAGAAATAAATGATTGTGATTGAATCTCTAACGAAGTAGTGGTAGATTACAATATAACTTAAATATAATCGTTTAAACTTTCTATGAAATCTTACTTACAGCAAATATCAATAATTTTAAATGATTAAAAATACTTAAAATTAAGTGACAATTTTACCATTTATTAAAAGGACGTTTTTTATGAAGCTAACTTTTCAATTAGTTGAAAAATTTATTGCTAAGTTTGATAATCAAGAAATAATAATCTTCTATAAGGCAAATATAATTAGAAGCGGTTAAGCTGTTATTGTTGATAGAGTCAGTGAAGTGATCATTTTGCTTTGCTGTTAATGATTCTTTTGAACTAATCAGCTTCCCTCTCGAGTTCTTGCATTCTTAGGGCTTCTTTTTCATTAAGTTCAATGAGTGCCATCTTTAGATCAGCAATCTCACTTTCCTTCTTATTCAGACTCTCAGTTAGCATCTCAATCTTGCGCTTATTGTTCCTGTGAGCTTCCTCGTAATTCTTTCTCTCCTTCTCCCGAGTCTCATTTAATTATTTCTCAGTCTCCTTCAACTGCAAGATCTCCTTCATTATTCAAAATAAAATCAAATTCCAATACACAAAGATTACAATGAGAGTTTTATTTAATTAGCAATATTTGTGATTTTTATTGTTCAGCTCTATCCATCAAAGCTCCCAATTCATCCTTTACTTGTTTAAGCTTTTATATTTTAAACTATTATAAATAGCTCTTGGGAGAGCTCTGCCTTTTGGCGATTGAGCTCATCATTGTGCTACTTTAGCTTCTTCAAATTTTCTGAAAGGGTGCGGTTCTTTTCCTGCAACTCAAGTTTCTGCTAAGCAGACTGATCTATTGTAACATTAAAACTAACGTCTTATGTGATTAGATTTATAAATGGAATATTGAATACTTGCTTCTGTAGGTCATCGTTGTCTCTGGAGATCTTATCAATTTCCTTGTTAAGGTCTGTCAGCTTAGTTTTTGCGCTGTGAAGAACATCCTTCACATGAGTTTCTAAAACCGCAGTGTTTATCTTTGAGGAGGAGTTCATTAGTTGATTTGTTTAAGATCTTTGGATTGGGTGGTGGTTGTTAGAGGGCTAACAATTAAATTAATTATACTTTCCATTTCATTGTTTCTATATTTTACTCTATCATTAAAGGCGAAAGGTATTTGCTAAGATATGATGATATCAGATAGCGTCATGAAACAGCTAATGATGTATTAAATTGCCTTAAAAGCATTCAGTGAAGATTTAGTCTAATTATTAGCAAGCATATTAGATGTATCACTGTTCCTTCTTTTCTGCCACATTTTTGGCATCTTCCTTTGCCTTAAGTTTTGCCTCCAGCTTTACTGCTCTCTTAGTGATGCCTCCAAATCTGAAAGCGAAGAAGAGAACCAAGATAGTGATGTAAACGTAATGGTAAAGAGTGCTCGAGAATCTGAACCCTCTTTCGAAAGTAAGAAGACCAAAACTTGTCCCAAAATAGTTTAGACAGATCAATGTTGCAAAGCTACATAAAGTAATTAACACAAGGTAAAAGTTAGAGGAAATAATACTGAAGAAAGCTTTGGGAAACTTACTTAGCGAGTATTGAGCTGAAGGGATGAGGAATGAATCTGAAAAGCACTCTACTGCGGTATACGTCCTTAGCAAGCTCAGTGAAGAAAGCGCAGAAGAAGAACATTACGTAGTAGAAGGGGTAAAATCCATGCCAGAAAGCTGAGATAATGAAAACGGCCATGCTGTTGCGGAGACCTGGACGCTTGCCAGGAACTAGAGTACGGTTGTAAACGTAATGCTTGAGCCAGATGTGAATCATGTGGTTCCAACTCTGAATCATGATGTTTGGAGAGAGACCCAACTCCACCTCTGCAATATTGATAGAGTAGATGCGATCAAAGAGAGGCTTTTATGTCTTTTCGTCAACTCCGTTGTAGGCTAGGCCTGAGGCAATCATAGCTCCATCTGTGATACACCACGCTGTGTAGTATTGGAAGCGCTGACTTGTCATAGCGATGAAGTATAATCATCAAAATAACATTTCATTTGAATTGAAGTAGTACATCACTTAATGTTGATAGCTTGAGAGTGTGAGAGAGCAACTTATACTTTTTATATAGATGGTATTATATTAATAAATTAAATAGGTCGAGACTCTACTCAAGACTATTTAAGTAGCCCGCAAGCTCCTTCTCTACAAAGCAATGACAACTTAGTTCTCTGAACTGCCGAACCTCAACTTCGGTCTCTCCGTTAAACAACTTAACTGCGTAATTAACCCCACCATTACTCCCAATATCCTTTCATTAAAAAATTTGAGCTTATTTTTGCTATCCTGGACCACTTCCTAAGAAAGCCAGAGAACCAAGAAATCGTGGTTGGATGCTTGCTTGGCACCATTGACGGAAGTCAGGTCGATATTCTGAGCAGCTTCGCAGTGCCTCAGTATTTTGATAAAGAGCAAAAAGACTTGGTGATCGATTCCGAGTACTTGCAGAAGATGCTAAAGTTCCATAGAAAAGTCAGCCCCAAGGAGGGTCTCCTGGGCATGTACATCTCCTCAAAGAGTTTGGATGAGCATGGATTATAGCTACTCGCCTATTTCCAAGACCTCTTCCAAAATTAAAAGCAGAAGGCACTCATTCCCTTCCCTCTAGTCATGATGGTCGATCCCTCACTTCAAAACAATCAGCTTCAAATCAAGGTAAGTCAAAGTCACTCTAATTCGCAGTTAAAGAGAGAACAAATAGTTAAGATGACGAAATCTTTCTCGCTCAAAAGATATTTTGTATTAAATATATCCCTTGTAGATTTTGAACCTGGTATCAGGGTTCCTGAAGCGTAATCCTATCTTCTGTGAACTAAACTACAAGTTCCAAGTGGAAAATTTCCACAAGTCCGGCTTAGACGTTCTGTTCTATGGACAGGAGCACTTCGACACCCTGGCTATTTTGTCAGCGAAAGAGGATGAACTTAACTCAGAGAAGGTGAAAGATTTAATGACCAACCAGAGACTGCTATCTAATAAGGACTTGCTCATCAAAAACCTTCACTCGCTGTTGAATCAGCTTGAAGACTCAGAGGAATATGTCAGGCAAGTAATTTCCGGCTAGAGGTAACCAGATCCCGCAATAGCCTCCTCACTCAATGCTTGCATGAGCACGTTCTCAAATGATGACCTTGGAATCCTGAGGCCATGGTCACAGAGAACTTTGAGGACGCTATCATGGTGAACAGTCTTGCAAAGTTGCAACAGGCTCATATCACCATAACTGAGAAGCTTAATAACATCTTTGCTCAGAGCATCCTCAAGCACCCATCTCAAAAGCATCCCCAATCATTACATACATTCTATTAAAATGTTCTCACTTGCTTTTAAGGGTGAACAACACTAACCCTCTCACCCAAGAAAAGATAGCGAAACCCTTTCTTCACAACAGGTTCAGAAACAGGCTGTTTGAAGCTTGTAACGACTAGACTCCCAGGTTATCGGAATTTAAAGCCAGGTGCACTTTTTGCAAGAGAAGTCATCAGTTTATTAAGTTACATAGCCCTTCAATTAAAACTACTCTCTAGTTTTATCTTAAACTTTCTAAATACTCACAATTTCCAAATACCAGAATTACCAGTTTATATCTGATGCTGATTAAATGATCGAGAAATTAGCAAACGAAGTTAGAAAAACTATTATATAATTTATTTCCTGGCTAAATCTAAATCATTTTATATGATGTAGGTATAATGAGTTTTTCAATTCATTCCTTGACGAGTTTCCTCAGATTTACATTAAAGACTCTGAGAAGTAGAGATAAAACAGAATCAATAAAGAGAAGAATAAGAGACTTCCTCCAGAATTATTCTCAGCACTCTAAGAAGGAGCCAAATAACTGAAGCAAAGTCTTGAAGAAGATTCAAATATATTTTATTGCAAGATTACTATCAAGGATTCCCTCTTTTGAACTTGATACTGCTAATTGGATTCCTAGGTCTCTTATTTTCGATACAGTAGAAGATTAATTAGAGGATTGGAGGAGGTGGAACTTACGGCAAAAGCAATAAAATATTCTGAATCGTTCAAAATTTAACAACTTAATCAATCTTCTTTATATTTTGAAAGCAATATAAAAAATATAGAAATCAGTAAACATTCCTGCCTTCATTATGCTTTTATTGTCTTGGACAATTTATCATCTTATAATTTTATATGCTTATCAATACTATTTACTTTTATTTGAGAATAGTTCTTCGATAAATAATTGACCTAGCAAATTTTAAGTTTTAGAAATGAAGGACGACCACGAAGATGATCATCAAGATGAAGCAGTGATGAAATAACGCTCCAAGCTAAAGATGTATGCCGAGGTAAATTAACTCTCCCCTTATATGGCTCTTAGTGCTACTTGATTTCAGGCGCTCTCCCTGCCCTTATTTTCCCAATTGCAGGGCTCGTAACGTCATTTCTGATGTTAACTTCTGAGGACGATTACCTGACATGCTTCCTTGGCAAAGTGGGTGGCTCGTTAGCCAAACTACTCAGATCATTTGAGGCATGTTATGAGATCCTACTCTTGCTGGTACTTCGGCTACTCAGTCAGTAAGCATCCAAGTTTGCATTAACTGTATTTACAGTGTACTTTATAATAGTGTATCGGCCTTTTAAGTTGCTGTATCGTATCAGTGGTCTGTTGATGCTTTTCACTATGCTTGTGGGTTACGCAATCTGTATCATGAACATTATCTTTTTGGCAGAAGCAGATTGCGCAAACGAGTGCACCTACGGCCGCATGGGTCAAGCAAATACAGTTATCTTTCTAGTGTTGCTTCCTTCATAATGATAACTACTCACGTTCTGATTTGGCTGCCCGCCTGCTCTAGTATATTTTCAAGGGGATGTTGCAAACGTAACGACTAAGTCATGGCTGAGGAAGATCCAGGCTAGGCACAAGATGATGCTGCTGACAGCTCTAATAAACCACTAAGAGGGGAGGATGATGATCAGCAGTCAGATCAAACTAAAGTTAATGGAGGGGGAGGTGAGGAAAATGAGAAGGAGGCAATTAAAGCGGGAGGAGACCCTGACATGTACTGAATATTTATAAGCAACTACTTAACTGTTGAAGAAGTATATTAGTTTTAGTTTTACTCTGGTAAAGACATTTATTTCTCAAGGATAAGTCTGTTTTATCACGATATGATTAGTAAATTAAATAAAATGGTATAATCAGCATTGGAATCATATAATTTGTGCCTATATTATTTTAAAATTAGACAACCTTTGATTACAGTAAAACTTACCTCTTTATTAATCTTATAAATCACTTAATTTTAAATGCTTTGCTATATGCACAGCATAAAAAGTAATACAAAATAAGTTAAATTTATTTTATCTCTGCTTTTACTTATGTCTGAGTGTATTGGGAATTTTCTTGATATCTTTGTTGGTAATTGCAGCAAGGAGTGACTATGTGTTCTTGAGTTAGGACTTACCAGCCTATTCTTTCGACTACTCGAGTCATCAGGGCCCCTTGGCCTATTTATCCTACGGAGGAACGCTAGAAATGCTAACTCGCACAGTTCTAATCCCCAAGGTGAAAGGAATCACAGGGCAGTATCAGCTGAGCAAGGTAAATCTTAAACACACTTAACTAATGTCTCTAGCAATTGCAAACTACCAATTACGAAATAGATGTGGAGTTTTCCATCAGGAGCGAGTTAACTCAGTCAGATGGCTTTGTAGTTAGTCTTAGTCCTGAGGAGCCAGAGTTCCCACAGAGCATCGGGCCATTAGTAGGTGCTCACAAAGTTTTCCATGGACTGAGAGTGTTCTTGTACAGAGCGCAGAAAAATATCAAAGGACAAGTGGTTTGTGATCACTCTTTAAAGCAAAGGCCAAAGCTTATTTGATAATCTGGATAACTACATACTAGCTCATAACTCATGCCCCATCGAAATAAACCAAGGCACTAGGGGAGGATATATCTATCCATATCTTTATTTAAGGAATAAGAATTAGACTTGATAACGCAGGATATGAGATAGACATTAGAAACGCAAATGGGGATGTGGAATACATGTACTGTAACAAGCAACCTAACATGGAGACATTCAAACCATACCTGTCTATTTAAGCCTACAACAGAGACTTCCAAAACTAGATTGATCTACTCGCTATATACACTTTATAAACTTATAATTAAATATAGATATACTCAAGATTAATAACAATGATCATTCTTTATTGATGAATACTTTATTAGTTTTACACAAAGAACAGAGATAGAGAGGCTTACAAGGATACAGAAGCAGTAGAGAGGGAAAGATTGATATATTTTTGTATTTGACTATGCTAATCAGAAGGCACAACGGAGGTGTTTTGGACGAAAATGAGATTCACCCACATGATCTACTTTCAGCTAAAATTAGAGACGAGTATTACAGAAAGCATCTAATCAAAAGATATTTAGTCATTTATATTATGAACTATGCTAATCTTTCAATTTAATTAAATTAATTGAATGACGAACATCATGATAGAGATTGAAAAGGACGACTAGTTTGAAATACTATACAAGTACTATGAGACACTCCAAATCTTCAACTACAAACTAAATGACCTCTACGAGAAACTTACTAGCTATTAGGAAGACTAGTAATTTGCAGAAAAGATTATCGCTCGCCATGATCAAATCAGAAACAGTGAAGATGAGATTAAGCGACTCGAGGATAAAACACTCTAGTTCACTTCTGGAGTAGATTAAGTCAAAAAGATAGTCAAGCACTGCAGGATAATTAGATTATTCAAGACATTATCAATAGAGAACTCCCAGACACACAACAACTTTTAGAATATTGCAGAAATTAATGAGTTCATTTATTAAAATTAATAGAGTGGATTTATCAATAGTAGTAGAAGAATAAAAATACAGATGATGTCAAAATCTCACCTAAGATCATGATGAGTATCAAGCAAACTGATTAAATGATAGATCATGTGGTAAAATACTAGCAATCTAATATTGAAGATAAATATTGAAGCAAAATTTATCACAAATTATGTTTTTCTCTTAAGCCATATTCTAATAAATATGCAAATAAGCTTAAAATGTGCTTTCTTTGTAATTAATATCAAACTTTATATGCTGATATCTTTTATTTTAAATGAATAAGTCATAAGTAAATGAGCTACTAATGAAAATTGTAATTTTTGTATTTTTATTTTCACTATATCATCTTAATTTCGAGCTCCTGGGAGTCTTTTAAGATGCACTCCATTAGCTCTAGTCTAGCATTTGTGTCGAAAGAGGCGAGAATATGCGCAAAACTCTTATAAATTATCATCTCATCTTATGAGAGATTGAACCTACTCGCTCTATTCTAAGTCTCACGATAGTGACTGTAGCTGCTGCGAGCTCCCACGTTATCAGAATATATTCTCTAACTTACTCCACGAAGTCCTTCTTCTTAGCCACTCATGCCCTCAGTCATTCTTTTCTTTTGAGATTAAGAATCTTAAGCAGCACTTCCAGGAATCAAAGTCCTTCTTTATTTCCCTATCACTGCTTAGTTTAATAACTTGAACAAGTATATGTATTTGAGTTAAAGGAAGCTGAAGATCTAGATGCTGACTATATCCTGTTGCGAGTTTGATTGATCATGTTGGGACTTTGAAGGTTGTTTAAGTTAGCATTTTGGGATATTTGCTATTTATCGAATGGAGATTAAGGTTGTTACGATATTTAGGAATTCAATTAGTTTGAGGAAGATTAGTTCTTAATTAGTATGAGGTTATTGTGAACTGCTGGAGGCACTCCGTTTCCCTAGTTTGCCAAAGACATTCAATTATTAACTATGATGTAGTAATTTTGGAAATTATATAGATATTTGAATATATGTATATTGTCTGGGCCTTTTGAGGAGTGAGGTCTCTGCTTCCGTTTGCTGTGACAAGTCCTTTTTCTGTATTGAATTGAGTGAATGGTTGTACTTACTTTGAATGATTTTGATGTTAGTTTTTTACTTGTTTAGATTCTGTGTGGAGTGGAGGTTTTTAAAGGATGACTATAGCTTCACTCCCGCAAGTTTTTCACTCGGCCCCCTACTAAGTTAGACAACTTGCCACCCTTCAGTTTCTCAATGGGGGTGCTGCTCATAGCTTGATAGTTCTTTAAATACAACTATAAACTTTATAATCTATTGCTGCTGCGGAATCTAGTAATCATCGATATTCTGGATTCATTTTGTGGGATGTTGGGTCTTATCTCTATATAATGCATTCATATTATTTATTTAGATACTTTGCTAGCGATTGCTTATGGGGAGATAAACTACCATACCTGAGTTTAATTAATAAATTGATTATGAAAAATTATTTATCATCATCGAATCCGTCAAAGTCTGCTCCATCATCATCGTCGTACATCATCACTATTCGATTTGCACTATAATAACGCTCATATTATGCAAATATAACCCAACTTAAGACATTTAAGATTTTCATCATATTTTCAAGTCTTAAATGTTTATATTTAATTAATTCATACTTTAGAATAATTGAAGAAGGCTTACAAAATTCCATCAGAATATAGATGAGTTTCAGTGAGGCGGCGCTAAGAAAAGTTTTGGAGAGTCGTTTTAGAGGAGAGGGCTTAGATTTGTCTGCGCTTGTTATTTATAATCGAAGAGTCGAACATGTTTAAGTTATTCGCACTGCTGTTTATTTAGTATTCATTAAAAAAAATATATTTGAAACACAGCATTAAATTAAAGTGAGGAGCAATAACTCATAGGGCCTTGAGAATTGATAGTCTAAATCTTTTTGATGGAGGCTTCGGACTGAATCTGCTGGTGAGAGGAGAAGCCGGAGGGACTGTTTGCCAGATTCATGCCACTGCCAGATTGGTGAGTCCTCTCTAGGAGGTAGGGTTTTTAAAAGTTCTTTGAAGCTGAAAACTAAACTTATTAATTGCTCTCTTCCATTAAAAATATAAATAAGCAATTTAATATAAAAACACCCTACTTTTTTACCAAATATACCTATTCTAGACAATGCAAAATTAATAGCTCTATAATATTCCTAAAATTGTCCATGATTATTAAACTACTTTCAATTTGTTATTTAAATTATCGATAGACGGTTAAAATTCCGAAATATCAAGTAGAGATAAGTTATTGAAAACAGAGAAACTTTATTAAGTTCATAAGAATAATGCTTTTATAAATAATGATTTTAGAAGGTTAGTTTGAGTTGCGTGATATATTGAATTTCCCAGAATTTTAATGTCTATCCGCGAACAGGGAGGTAAGCTAACAATCGACATCGACCCAGCAAAGATCAAGCCCTACTTGAAGCTACTAACAGAGGGCTGCATCACCACAGACACGAATGGAACTGGTTCAGAGAGAAGAGTGATTTGGGACTACTTAATATTTATTACTTGCAGAAGAAGTACCAAGGACAGATAGACTACAGAGATTCTTGCTTGCAATTAGAAGATTCATCATAGATGGCAAGATTATCAACTAGGATGGCTTTTTTTAATTTTAAACTTCTGAATATCAATTTTAAAGGCTTTTACAGCATGCATCTTATGTAATTAATCCAGAGGTGATTGAGGAGATGAAGAAGTCGCCCACTCCTGCTTTTAGGATAAAGGGAAACAAGGATACCAACATTTTCCTAAACTTGATAAAGCACAAGAAATCAGGAAAGACCACTCATGCACAGCAGTCACACGAAACTACTCATCATTAGGAGGAGGCCAAAGCAACTAGGAAGAGCAGTTCCACAACTGTGCAGATTATTAAATTGCTTTTATGAGTTGCTTTAAGGCAGATAGTTGAGAGTGAGAAACCAGCTCGCCATCAACAAAATGAGCAGACCAATGAATCCACTCGTCCTTAAAAAAGAATAAGTTATTTTTAGAAATACGAGCAGTAACTCCACTAAGCCACAGCAGAGTAAGGCAGTCCCCAAGGAAGAGCACCATCCAAAAATATTACATGAGAAAGCAGATCAAAACTATCAAGGACTATGATGAGTTTGAGAAGTCTGTGCAGCAAAACAAGAGATTATTACTGCTTTAATATTTTTGAGATTAGGGTTTGCTACTCCAGCCTTTGATGTTAAAAATTAGACTAAACAAGAGCCAGTAGTTGCTGCAGCAGTGGCTCAAGATGAGGATCTCGAGAGCATCGTGTAATTGAGAGATGATTCTGATCAAGAATAATTATAATCTACTTAATACATCATTGTGTATTTTAAGAAGAGATTTAGATAAAAGCTGCAACAAAAAGAGCTATCACACATAAAACTACTAGAGAAAGAAGGCAGACAAAAGCAGTCAACTAATTTAGTCTTAGAAAATAGCGCCCAAGTCTAAGAAAATCACAAAGGAAAACACTAAAAGCTAGAGACAAGTACTTACTTAAGTTACCCAGAAAACTCAAAACAAGAAGTAATAGATAGTAGATATATCAGAAACTATAACCGAGAGATCATTCGACCTGGATGATCTCACATCATAAAGATATAAAGTTATCAAATACTCCATACTTACAAATTTATCATTCTAACCTGTTGAAAAAAGAGGAAGGCCACGCAAAGTAAGTGACTCATCTAAAGTTCTTACAAGAGGCCAAGCTGCTTCTTAAGAGAGCGAGAGAAGCAAGTTAAATACCTAAAAACAGCCCAGAAAGAGTTCCAAAACTCATAAGTAACTACAAAATGAAGTTAGCAGTCAATTAAGTAATAGAGTTGTCAAGGCGATATAAAATGCTATGGAAGTTAAAAACTTAAAACCCAGAAAGAAGATTGTAAGATCTACCAGCAAAGATTTTTATATTAAAATTCAATTCAAAGATTCACTAACTCTATTTAAGCTTAATTGATTTTGTCATATTTAAATACAAAGAAAGACCAGCTGTTAAGGCTATAAGTAAAAAGTCTAAAGCAATCAAGAAAATGAAGCCAATCAAAAAGATTCTGAAGTCTTCGATGAAGTTAAGAGGGAAGACTCTTGACCTCACCTCAATGGGAATTATAAAGAAAAGCAGGAAGCTAGATGGCAAGAGTGTGAAGCCTAAGAAATCAAAGCTGAAAATTGACTTGAATATTTCAACCCCCAAGAGAGTAGAAAAGGAGTTTAGCTGAACTCGACTATGAGAGTTATAACTTAGATGGCAGCAAGGCTAAAAGATAAAAGTCTCCCAAGAACCTTCAAAAGCCTGATCAATTTTAAAAAAATATGCTTGAATTCTCTCTCATATAGAATAAATGATTAAGATCATCAAGTGGTTAGCTTACCATAAGAAAATTCAGTCAAGAAAAGCAAAAGAATCCAAGAGCAGTAATAGGTCAAAATAAATCAGGCGAAGAGGTCAAGGCAAAACATGCTTCTCAAGGTTGAGCTATCTAACATAATCTACTCTGATAGGAAGGCTAAGCTAGACGCTACTAAAAATCTTAAGAAACTGTACGATTAGCATAGTCACAGAGATGGAGTAATTAAGCAAGGCAAGTTAATTTATGTTTGAACTAAATTGTGCATCGCAAAGAGTTAGATTAACATTTTCAAATTTTAGAGTCTCTCTTGAATTTCCCAGGGTGGAGACCAATATCTATTATAATGGAGAATTAAGATAAGATAAAAGAGATTTTAGAGTTCTTGAAGGCATCTCAGTTGAAGTCTATTATATTTGGGTTGAGCGGGTCAGTTGCTTCAATAAAAGCGAAAGAGATAATTCAAGAGCTTTTATCATTGAACTTGAATGTGATAGTAATCCCTACTGAATCAGCAAAGCACTTCATTACTGACTGTAGTGACGAATTTAAGATTTAAGAGATCTTGCTTCAACACTCTTACGATGAGCAAAAGTAGAAAGGGGAATTGGGTTAAGACAAGCCAGTAGTGGTTTTGCTAAAAGACGAAGACGAGTGGAAAACATGGAGGAAGAGAGAAGACCCCGTTCTTCACATTGAGCTCAGAAAGATAGCTTCAATCATGTTAATTGCTCCACTTTCAGCAAACACTCTTGCTAAAATTTCCAACGGGCTCTGCGATAATCTTCTTACTAATATTTTATATTCAAAAATTAAAGAGACAATTTTTTATTGCAAGATGTTGGAACTTTAAAGAAGAATACCCATTTATTGTGGCTCCAGCTATGAATACTCTTATGTATGAGCACCCATTGACAGAACTCCAGTTGGGTATTCTCTAAAACACTCTCAAAATCAAAGTCTTGAACACTCTTTTTAAAAAGTTGATTTTTTATTGATGTGCGGGGACGAAGGTTATGGAGCGATGCTTGACGTGTCATCAATTATAGAAGAAGTGAAAATTTCTCTAAAAGAGTTTGAAGAAATTAAAAACTAATTTTGATAAGATTAACCTAATCACCATCTCAAAAACGTTCAAAAGCTTTCTCTTCATTCTTGCACTTGTTGCTATTCCTGCTTTCCTCTTTTCTTGAGTAGATACATGAAATATCCCAGTCCCTTATCTATGTTCTTTTGAGAAAAGTCCCAGCTGAACTCTGGATCTAGCAAGAACTTCTTTCTGAAATGAGGCTAGTCGAAAGAAATCTGAATAAACAAGCCATCATCCTTGAGCACTCTGAAGCAGTTTTACAAGGTTTTCTTGGCTCTTTCTTTTACCTCATCAGTGGGATTCCAAGGATCCTTATTATCAGTCATCACCACATCCATAGTGGCCTTATCTATAACTATGTCAAAAGAACCATCTTCAAATTTCATATCCATCATGTCCATGCACTACCACCTCAGTTCTTAGCATTCCCCTCCCTCACTATACTTGTCTTTCATCCTCTAAATAACGCTATCTGCATAGTCTATGTTGTCGATATTATGATACCCCTCCTTCCATAAATCATAGCCCAGAGAGGAGTTCCCACAACCAATGATCAGGATTTTGCACATCTTATCCTCTTAAGGTAGAGCCTCCAGAAATTGTGTTCTACAATCAGAATAGCTGACAAGCCACTCATAGTTGTCTTCCACCTTAAATCTCTCGTTCCAATACTCTTGGTTCTATAAAACGATAAGACTTGACAAGATTAAGTAAATACCAAATACTCTGAATTGTGCTTAGGCTCCATGATCTTGATATTTAATAAATTACTTTCTAATCTTATAATACGCAATAGAGAGCAGAAATTTTCATGCATAGGAAATAGCAAGGAATACGTAATCAAATGGAAAAAGCACAAATTAAAGAAGAGCTGATATTCGATAGCAAATGCTGATTTTCAACACTAAATTTTCACTAAATGGTGTTTCATTCTGTTTTTGTGATTTGTAATCAATTGATCTTTAGAGAAAGCATAGCAAATTTATTGAATGATCAGTACTTTTTAGTATTACATTAAAAATCATGCTACATAAATTAAAATTTTTACTCGATTTACTAATAGTAATGCTGTTAAAAGGCATATAATATTAAATTAAAACCTCAATTATTTACTATGCAACAACTCTATTTCTATTATAGAAATCTTACTATAATAAACATGATAGCTTTTTTATTTGTAATAGCCAGGCTTATTGGGTATGCATTAGCCATAAATTATGATACTTCCGATCGGTTCCTTCCCTCATCTTATCATTATATGATTGTATTTATCTGACAGGAAGTATAAGCAACTACTAGTTCTCCCCACTTAATGGGAACGTGCTCATCCCTATCATATCAAGCGATCAAATGGGAAACCAAGTAGCGGCTGTTTTTAACCCCTCCTACAGTACAGCAGCCTTGGTCTCTCCCCAGCCTTTAGAGAAGAGCACCCTCTCCTCATAAATCCCTAGAGTATTTGGCTCCGGCCAAAAGTCCGCATTTCAAAAATTTGACAAGAATGCTACCTAGTCGGCTGACAAGGACTAACCTCAAGTTACTAAAGTCATCATCTCTCCTAATTCTATACCAAAATATGCTGCTTATAGTAGCATATTCAACATTTTAAGGTTTTCATTTTAATGTCTGCTCAAACTCCAGAGGTGAGGAAGTCTTCTTGGTCAACAGCAGCAGCCGAGAGCGAGTCCTCTGAAAAGCTCGTGAGGACAGCATTAAAGTTCGAGGGCGAAAAGCTTTTGCCAAGTTACGGTTGTCGCACTTCATCCAATCAGACGAATGAACTATTGCCCTCACCCCTAAGTCAACTGGGACTTACTCTCAAGAAGCAGATAGAAATGTCCCAACTCTCGAATTCACTCCACCAGCCTAGCTTCTACCTGCAGCAGAATTTCCCAACAGGAATAGTCTTTCCTCAAACTCCTCACAGCAACAAATAGTATTTTGAAAACCCACTCGCTGTCAGAAAGGAATCAGAAGCCTTCGAACTACCAGACATCCTGCGCTCTTTCAAAGCCAATCCCTCCATTTCAAAGATCAATGACGAGTAATGTCAGTAGGACATACAAAGGTTTCTCACAGTCTAAAGAAATTAAGAGCGTTGTTTTAACTACAGTTCTATGTATATAATTTATTGAAAGAAATTACCAAAATAAGGGAAGTAGCACGATGGCATAGACGAGAGATTTGGCTGATCTCTAAATTCCATGTTAGGGCGAACGAGTTAAGGATTCAAAGCAGAATGCTTTTCTGCAGTGCCCAACTTAGTAGTCGCCCAAAGACACACTAATTAGAATCCTGAAGCACCCGCCTCAGGAATCCTCTGGGGGCTCAGTCTCCTCATTCACAAAAGAAAGGCGCATGAGTAAGCGGCCCAAAAGATTGGTTAAATACAAAAACAAGAAAAATAAACAAATATCTGATCAAATACTTAAAAAAATATTTATTAAAGCAAATAACCTCAAAGCAAAATATAGATAAATAAATTTCAAGCATTAGTTTTGCTGGCCCTTTCTTTTCATTTCCTGAATTATATTTTTAATAAATAATTTTACCTTGTTGATAAAACGAAATTCTCCAATTAGTTCTTCTTTAAAACTATTTATAGGTGCCTAAAAGAAAATTAGCCTTTTTCTTTAATGAATGTCTTTGGATTTTATAAAGTGTATTTATTTATTTGAATTATACTAGATGACATCATAATAAACAATCCGAGCAAATCAGAAGATTTTGAGAATGCTCTTTTGCTGAGCAGAGGCAACAAGCTGCCTTAACCAAAGGAGGACAACTCAAATAATAATTAGATGAGTGGAGGGCAACTGAATTAAAATTACCAATCAAGTAAGATACTTTAGCAAGACACAAATTTGGACGAACACTCTTCTTAATACAGAAAAGAACAGCCAAACTAGCCACAGCAGCAGATTACTTCTAACCAATACTCAAATCAAGAAAGAAGTTTCTCTAGAGATCTATTTATATCTGTAGGGTGGTGATCAATCAGTGTGTACTGAATCCTAAGTCTTTGAGAATCTTGATTTTTCTGAGGACGAGGATGGGGATGGGGACTACCTTGAGCAAATCGACTCAGGAAGAAGCAAAATTAAGACTTTCGAAGGCATCCCAAAATCTTGGCATCAAACTATCAGAGTCAAGAATCCTCACACTCAGCGTGTCAAGCTCTACTTCAAATGCAAATACCCCGATTGCGTGAGTGTCTTCAAGAAAAGCTGCAATCTAAGAGATCATTTCATTGTGAAAGAAGTAGTATATTATTGTATATTATTTCCGCAAGCACACAGGCATGAGACCTTTTAGTTGCCCTTTTTGTCACAAAACTTTCACTCAGAGTGGAAACTTAGGAAGACATTTAAAAAATGTACATCAAGTTTCTCGCGAGAATGTTAACTTTAATTGAACAAATCATCGGCATAATCATCATCGATCAATTTAAATATTACTTTCTTCATTCTAATTAAAAAGTTATTTACTTCAAAAAGAAGAAGAATGATCTAGGAGCGATTATATTCATGAAGAAATTAACTAATAGGTGTTTGAGTTTTTTTTGTTGTCTAATAAATCTAAAGAGTTAAAAGAGCTCACTGGCTCAACTTGAAAGTGGTTAGCTTTCTATTGTTTAATTAAAATGGATTAAATCCTTCTTAAAATTCAAGCAGACAATAAAAATTGCTTTATCTTCTTTAATAGAGAATTATATATCTTGTGATTTTATCTTAATTCACTCTATTAATCTTAATGAGATTTAAAAATGATTGAGCACTATTATAAAGCCAGAGACATAAGTATTCTGTGAGTGGAATAGCAAGAGATCTCTGGAATAGAGTGCAGTTGAGAGGGAGGTACTCAAGGATAAAGTCATTGCTGAACTGAGGTATGTAGTCTGCCTCTTTGACAGAAGTGAACTAAGGAAGATCCTCCGAGGAATCATCTTGCTTTTACTTTCTATCTGAAGGAGGAGAGTTATTGAGGCGCTTATAGTTGGCAATCTTGTCCCAACCAAACTCATTTAGGAAACTCTGGTACAGTTGAGCAAAGACAGCACAGGCTTTGTAGAAATTGACTATAACTTGCTCAGATACATCCACCAAAAATATGGCAAGAATTTGATCAATCTTCAAGAGAGATCTCTCTTCGTCATTTAAATTAGCGAGGTAGAGAGTGCCTTTGTGAACATTAGGTTTCAAGCCTTCAATGTTAAGCTGTC
The DNA here is from genome assembly GCA_027382625.1 of Tetmemena sp. SeJ-2015. Classification (NCBI taxonomy): domain Eukaryota; phylum Ciliophora; class Spirotrichea; order Sporadotrichida; family Oxytrichidae; genus Tetmemena; species Tetmemena sp. SeJ-2015. The sequence goes on from JAJKFJ010022802.1 coordinate 124,799, forward strand.
TCATGCTTTGCAAAATTATATGATTGTAGTCGTTAACCATATTTGCGAGCATGTCCTCATCGCATAAGTCCTATCTTTCGTAATACCATTCACTTGGATTAGTGGGCCCACCCAGGCAATTCAATCTCCCTAGCATTTCCCTTTTTCCTACTGGAGTTTTTCATCGGTAAGGTGTGATTCCAGATAAGACAACTACCCCATCTACTTAATTAATAAAACATTCGATCATAACTAAAAATTAATTAAAGGTAATGAGCAATCCAAAATTATAATGCTTATTATGAATTTAATGATGAGATTACTATAAATTCATTGAGGATAAAATTCATAAAGATTTGAAAAATTTGAAATAACCTATGAGCTATAATTGGGCTGTATTTGATTTTCTAGATTCAGTTCACAGATTGCTAAAGTTTAAATTTTAGCTTCCTTAATATAATATCTTCTTTTTCTTTAAACACAAGAATCGTTAAAATAAGACCTAATTTATCCTTAGAACTCTAATATTATTTAAAGCATTTTAATCTTTAAAATATTTTCTACTTGTTGTTATTTTGAAGAGCAGCGAGACTAGCTTACAGTTTTTACTATTCCTCTTTGTCCTGAACAAGGACCTATATCTTTCTGGGTCTACCTCTGCCTCTTCCAGTCTAGAGCTGAGAGGTATTAGAACCTGAAGGAGCCTTGCCATCGTGCTTAGTTTTGATGTGTGTGTACAAAGCCGGGTAAGAAAGGTACATCTTACCGCATCCACATCTGAAGTTTCTGCCCTTGTTATCATTCTTAGACCTTCTTTTGTGCTTTGACTTTTAGCCACTCTGAGTGATTGAACCCCCTTCATTAACTAATTAACACTTTAATATAACAAACATAAATTGTATCAATCATCGCCGGAGTCTGACATTTCGTCATCTTCATCCATGCTTCCTTCAATAAGATCGCCCTCCTCTCCCATATCATCTCTACCGAGTCAGCCACAAATATCATTCTTACCCATATTACTGGAAGTTCTACTATTGCTGCTACTGCTGCTACTACATTTTATCAAATTTATAATTGCTTCCTCCCTTATATAGTTATCCAAACTATTGTCTCTAATTTTAAAGATTAAACCAATTTATTTAATCAAATTAAGTTTCTCTTAGGGATAGTCTTGCTGTTGCTTGAGGAATCCATCATGTAAGTGTAAGGGTTAGATCTGAGTTTGAGTTGTTGCTATCTCTGTGAGTATGTTATTGCTGCCATAATAATTGTGTGCTCCAGATGATTCGTAACCCCAGCCGCTAAGTTGACCATGACTGCTCTTTAGATTCGAAAATTATATTCCTTGCCAAGCTACTGCAGGTTTTTATTTCTTTACTTGCCTCCACTTGCAGAAAGCTAGAGAGCTGTTTGTATGGATCTTCTCTAGTACTTTTTCTCGGGGCTTTGTTAAAAATTTGCATAAAGAAAGTTTAAAAAATAAGAAATTTGCGAACTCATAGATTAAGCAAGTACTTAATTGGAATAAGACTTGAGCATAGATTATGAGCTCTGCCTTCCTTAAATATTTTGGTTCACAGAGGGCATTATAAAAGTTATTTGGGACTACGACTACTTGAGTTGATTTTATGGGGATAGTACTTTATGATGTATCTAGTTTAAATACTGAGAGCCTTAATCCAACTTATAGAGTAAACTCTGAGATTTATTAGAATTGAAATGGGAGGATTGCAAGAACTGCTAGAATAAATATCAATAAAAGAATGAATTCAAAGTTTTGCCCAAATTATCCGTGCCAAAAAGAGGATAAATTTATTAAAAATAAATGAGATCTGACGTTGCTTGTACATTCTTATCGGAATACATCTTCTCCTGAGTTTTAAATAGGAAATCTTGAACATTTTACTGCTGATTTCTCTAACCCACCATATATTATGCTTTTAGAGATTCTAACTGCACTTATTGGTTCTAATGATTTCCAAATATTTACTTTTTTTCACCATAGGTCTCAGAGAGTAATTGTTGAATATTATTGTTTGCTGTTTTAGGTGTCACAATTTAGACAGGGTTTTCGGGTTTGCAACTAAATCTTACAACTCTCACTTATATTAATTCTTTAGGTGTCTCTTAATTTAAAAGTTGTACTCGTAAAGTTATGCTTAGCAGAGCTATAGTGCCTCAGTGACTGCGAAGATAATGGCTTAGTGAGGCAGATATTTTTCTTCTGGCCTAACTTGCTCTCAAGAATATTATCTATCCCATTATTTCGAAGAGGTAAATAAATTTGCAAAAATATTATTCAATTGCTTTATAACAAGTCTTTATATTGCTATTGTGAGTATTCTTTTAATAGAAGATGGGCGACATCAAAGTTTTAGAATTAGTCGCATCCAGATCTTTCAATCTCAGTGGTTTTTCCTTCTCAATTAAATTTTCGCTTAAACTATTCTGGGCTACTAAGTTTCCATTTTTTAAAGATTATTTACTATAATCATATATACTGTTCATAAATTATAGTTTATCTCTTCTGCGTCTTTCTACAAAACATTTTCCTTTCTCTGAGGACTCTAGCTCTCCTATTTTTGTTGTTAAAGTTCCAAAGCTTTCTCAATCAATTATAATTTTGAATTCTATAGCTTCATCGCTTCATTAAAATATTGTTATGAATAATAAACTTCGCTACTAAATTTGGGATTCTCTATTTATAGTTTAATTTTTGGACAAATGAGCCTGTATTAGGATCTATAACTAGCTTTCTTCTTTTGTTCATTTCATTTATGTCCAACTGCTAGTAGTAGAGCTTTTATTGGTTGAGTAAAGTTTCATGTAGTATCTTCCTATTATCATTTTGCTCAAACTAAAATATGGACTGCTTCCTCTGCTTATAGACTTCATTTGCTTGATAGAAAAGAGAAGCTTATGACTATGATTTTGGCATGATCTTTGTCTTTTTGAACTTTGCAGATCCTTTTTCTTTCTGATGATCTCTTCGTTAAGAATTGGACAGCTCTTAAATTTGGGATATCTAATTTGTCTAATCAATCGTCTTACTGGGGTTCCCCTCAACTTACTTGGAGTTGCTGGTTATCTTGATTCTGCCAATTTTGGTTTTCATATCTTGAGTGCTGTTCCAAGCCTGGATGCTTATTCCACTAGAGTTGCTGTTTCTCTGCTTATTAAGGAATCTGACATCTATCTTTAGATCTTCATTGCTAATAGTGAGACTATTTAACCCTTTAAAGGGTATTATGAGATCTTAGTTCCTCTTTTTATTTACGCGCTCCAAATTACTTTCATAGATCTGCTTTTTGACTTATTCCTTCCTCTTCTTTAGAGACTCTTCCAGTTCTTTTGTAGTTTACTCAAACGCTTGAAACTCTTTGACGCTAAATTACCTTTACTGCTCTTAAGTGTCCTCTCCATTTTCTGAAGCTCTGCTCTCTGGCTGGGTTTGACTGAATTTCACAGGGTTCTGGTTTTGAGTAGTAGTAAAGTTTCTATTGAAATTTTGCTTTGAATTTCGGTGTTCTGTGTTCATAGGCTTGAGCTGATCTGTGATATGTATCTGCGGCTAGAACTGAGTAATTTTAGTGACAGTGTAGCCTCTCCTCTCGAATTTAGAATTCTAAGGAGATTGCTTGACGACTGGAGTTGCAGTCAGGGATGCAATTTCCTCCAAACTTTGATTATAAATAAGCACATAAATATAATATGGCCATGGTCTAACTCAGTAAAGTTTAGATTGTCATCTTGGATTGGTGAAGCCTTGCCCGTATTTAGCCCTGGAGAAATATCAGACTCTTAGTGGAGAACTCGATTTTGGTTTGTAGTGAACTACGGAGTGGCTATTCGGATTGTCAGATGATCCTGTGTTTTTTGAGAAGTTGATGACATGCTAAAATTATACTTAATTGTAGTAAAATTTTGCTTATTTACAAAAATAAGTTTATTGCTAGTCTACATTATTTATCGATATTAAACTCCTGATAAATGTCTTTGCTAGTAAGTTTAAAATGATCTGAAAATTGCAATTATTATTTTTAACTCCAAATCTATTCATCTGTAGATTTTCACCTTTTAAATTATATTAAGGTAGTTTAAAAAGTTGAAATTATTTCGAAATTAAATTAATAAGGACCGATGATCTGCTTAATGAAACGAAGTTTCGGGTTGAGCAGGTTTCATATTAAACTTAAATTAAGAGAATATTTTGATAATGGGTGCCCTGTGTAATTGCGATGTTAAACCTTAAAATGCTCATCATACTTCATTTAAATAAGCTACTATCCTTTATAAATATATAATCAGACGATTTTCCAAAAGCAGAGGGACTTCCGCTCCCTTCACCTCCAAGACATCGACTCCTATATAATATTCTTAGAGAGAATGTTGCAATCCGACTTCCAAATCATTGAAGACTTTGAAACCCTGCTTTAAGAAACTAAGAGCGAGAATGCATTTTCTAAGTAGCCCTATCATTCCAAAATGTTGACGTAATAGCTGACACCGAAATCTTGCAAAGATATTGCGACCACAATCGCTCAAGTTCAAGAGGCCCTAACAGAATCTAAGCTTACTTTGCTTAGGATCTAAGGAGGAAAGAGACTACTAGTTCAGAAACTTTAATAGCTGGACCTAATGCTTTTATCTTAAAACGAAGTGGAGGAGAAAACACCTGGAAAACTCCTGAGAAAACCTTAAACTGGAACTACCAATGGGGATGAATAAGAGAAAAGGAAATTTCAATAAAACCTTGAACTTAACCACTAACTTCAGCTTTCGGGAGAATTTCCCACTGATGAGATGATTGAATTTTTAAATAAGTGGGTAGTAATCACCTAGGATAGATAAAGAAAGCAACTCCACTGATTCAATGATTTCAGTGACTGATTAGGACCTCAGATCTTAGATCAAGACTTTGAAGAAGGCACCAGGAGACTTAATTAAGCAACGCAAGAAGGTATAGGAAGACTTCCAAAACTTCATGCTCAAGTGGGAGAATTTTATCTCAAATAGTTTACTTTCTATCAAAGAGAACTTTGTTATTTAACATGAGAAAATGCAAAAATTGCGAGAAGATATAGGTGAACAGATGGAGACAAAGGATCTCAAGATTATTCTTAACTTTTAAATGAATTTGATAGGTGAACTATACAGTTTAATAAGCGACGTAAGGAGAAAAAATGACTACTACATCAAGATTAGTGAAATTATTCAGGAAGCTTAGGATTGTATAGACTAGGACTCCTTTTTCTTGTTTAATTAAATTTCTTTATTCTTTCTAGAATTCAAGAGTTCATTCAAGTTCACATGACGAGGGAAACCAAGACTTATATAAGTAGAGCAGCAGCATTTTGCACGATTCCTTTGAAGAAGAATAAAGAATGGATGAATTGAATGACGTCAGCGAACTCAAGTAAGCAATTAATTAAGGCCAAAAAGCGTTGGAGTCTGCATCCGCTAATTATGAGAAAACTTAATTGATGATCAATTAGCAAAAATCGTAGTACAACTCGCTAAATTTGTTCGACATATATGACTTAGATACTCACTTCAAGAACTCAGCTGACACCCTCAACAATTTAGAGATTGTCATTTACAGACTCAGAGATGCAGGCAGCTATCTAAATAGCAGCTAGTTTCAGCCTGGAGTAATCCTTGAGATTTTGGAGAAAATCCAATTGAGATCAGATGAGTTAAAGATGAGTGAATACTTCCTACTTAAGATGCAGAAGATGTCCTAGATAATATTGGAGAAGTAAAACAAAGGAGCAAAGTCATACATCAACAAAGTGAGTAACTCTTAAACTGGAGATGTCAACTCACTCTCAGATGTAATTCAAATAAATGATAGGAGAGTTGCCTATCAAACTCAAAATATTTTAAACTGAGCTGAAGAAAATGAAATCCATTCTTGAGAGAATTAAATAATTGGATGCCATCAACTATGAAGATATAGAGTAAATATCTTTTGTGAACTCTTAACTGTCAACTATCTAAAAGGAAAATCAGAATATTTTGAAGAAGATGTTTGAAGATTTGCAAGTTCTCATAAATGAATTTACACTCTAAGGTGGCTTTGGATGGAGAGTTGGCATAGAATTACTAAACCTGAAGTAATCTAAAAGAATCTAAAAGGTTTAAGAATCCCTCAAAAAGTTCAAAGACATGATAACCCAACTTTAATAAGATCTTAAAGTCTTGAATCCAAATAAAATACTTTCATTAAGCACCTCGAATGATGATATAGCTGCTTCTAACCCTTTGATAGAGAGGTTAGAGAAGCAATCTAATCGATTGACAGATAAATTAGAGTTGCTATTTAGCTAAATGCTTGAGGTGTAAGAGAATTTAGATCGCTGGTCTAACTTCAAGAAAGGAGAGCAGTCTCAAATGCTCATACTCTAAGATACTCAAATCTAGGATTAAGAATGGTTAGTGCAGGAGTTTATCAATATCCATTAGCAAGTTTTCCATCTTCAGTATTTTCACTCGAAGCTCTAATGCAACGTCTTTAATATTTTATCTCACACCTCTTCAGGAAGGTGCAGTCACTCATTCTAGATGAGTCCTTAAAGACATCTCACAAAAAACTCTAGAGCATTCTTCATTTACCTTTACCTTTAATTTAAGCCTTAGTGAATAATTATAAGGAATTAAGAAACTGAAAGCATAGATAGAGGTTTTATAAAGTTCGTAGTAGAGCCTTGCTGTTATTTTTAGCCATAAACTCCCACAAAAAGGAAGTATCAGGTAGTAGTAGTCATAAGATTTGAAAGCAACTAAATTCAAAAAGTGCATGACTGACTATGCAAAGATGCTAGCATAAGAGCAGAGCATCAACAAGAGCTATTAAATGCTCGAAGAACGCTTTAAGGAGATACTGTATTTCAAGATTGGAATTTATGAGAGTCTTTTAAATAACCAGCAAGAACTGTATTTGTTTTAAGTTTTAGTTATTATCCGTTCAGCCCCAATTTTTCAATAACTTTTGAGTTTGCTTCTGTAAAACCTGGACGAACGAGGACGAAGCTCTTGTCATTTGTATTAAAACTTGGTACTGTCGGCACTCAGAAAATTTAAAAAAGGTAACTTTACTTTATTAAATCCCACTATTAAAGGGAACATTCTCGATATACATGCTAATCATGGATGGATTTGAAGCTACTTCTCTAAAGTTCAGTAAAAACACTTAAAATAGTGGCTACTTACTGGATAAGCTGCCTTCATAGCCAGTAGTGGAAAATCGGGGCTATATGGATAATATTAACTTAATGAGGAGAAAAGCAAAGGCTTTAGTCTTGAATAGAGAGCATCAGACCTAGGACGCGAAATTAAAGATCTTCATAATGAATTTAATGAGCTTCTAAATGAATATATAAGATCACAAGCATCCTCCAATGATAAAAATTTCAAGATAAACGGGCTTAAAATATTTTCATAGCAGATGAATAGCCGTAGAAGCAGCTTGCATTTAGAGGACAACTAACCAATTTCCAGATAAGTTAGTTAAATCCAAGATATAGTTAAAAATTTGAATAGTCTTGTTAAATCATGCAAGTATATTTTCTTAAAATTACCAAAAATAGCACTATTTTTGCTTGCTAAAACAATTCAAGATAAGCCTCCCCCCAAACTACTTATATTAAACTACTAATGATTCTTTTGTAACGTTTTCTTTTAACAAATAAAGTATTTCAATGAAGTTGGAATTTAGATATCAAATTTCATAAAAGCAATTTAATTGAAATGAATAGATCGAAAAAATAAGTAAATTATAAAGTTTTATTGAAACTCCTTAAAATTTTAAATAAACATGATTTCTCAAAATAAAACCGAATGTTTTCATTTTTATTCCATATTTGATAATACTAGAGGATAAAAATCAAAATAAGATAAGATAACCCCCTAAGAATAGCAGACTCCTTAATATTCACGAGATATCGATGACATAGACAAAGCTCTTTATCAGTGCATAGAGGAGCATTAAACATTCCAAAGAATGCAAATTACTAAAATAAGTCAGGGGGTCTATTAACTTGAAAAGAGGAAGTATCATTTTAAACTCCTACCAGGAAATAACTTAGCAATACGAATGTTTGCTGGCTACGTTTTCACTGACTGCTTAGTTCACTTTGATGAGGAAATTATGCATTTAATTATGTGACAGACTATCAATAAAGAAAATTAATATTTTAAGATGACTTTATTATTCTTAGAACTCTTTTAAACTTGAGTCGAATTTTTCTTTTTAAAAAATACGATGGATATCAAGATTAATCTTGGATGTTGAGAAAATTATTTTACTTTCAACATCAAATAAAATCAATTTCCAAACATTTATAATGTCTAGCAAACTAGATTTAGGTTTTATACAAATGAAGAAATAGCTGTTCTCAGATTAACTGCCTCGTCTTCTTCGCTTTTGTACTTTACATCCATATATGCACACTGAAGGTTATTATTCTCAATAGGTTTATCTTCTTCTTTCATTTCTGTATCTTCTAATTTCTAATTTTGCTGTACAGAGGCTGCTCTAATTGTTATATATCTCTCAATTGAAGTCTTTTTAGTTTTAGTCTCTGAGAAGGGTGGATCAACTTCAATAGTATTTTTTGCAATCTCTGCATACCTTTCACTAGGAAATGCTATACTGAACTTTCTATAATAAAAAATTAGGTCTGTCATTTCATATCAACCTTTATACTTACACTTCAAGAGCCATTACTTTTTCAATTTTAATCTAATAATAAATATATATACAAAATACTTATGCGACGAATGAGTCATTGAATCTTTGAAAAAATTAATTCTGATTTATATAAATTAAGAAAAGAAAACTCATTAAGGTACTTTTTTGTAATAGAAATATTTGTCCAGAGCCAGCTTAATATCTTCACTATTAACTGGTTTATGTAGAACTTCTTTCATTCCAACTTTCAGACTTAGTTCTCTACTCTGGTCATTTGAAAAGGCTGTGACTGCTACTATACTCAAAGAATCACCGTTGGGGTATCTTCCATCGTGATAAATTCTCCCAAAGTGCCCTAATATCTGCTTAGTTGCCTCGTATCCATCCATGATAGGCATGAACAAATCCATTAAGATAAGCTTGTATTTTACATCACAGCACTGCTTCAAAATATTTTGCTGAAACATCTTCACAGCTTCTTGACCGTTAAACACCTTATCTACTTAGAGCCCGTAGAACTGTTTTATCATCATCTCTAAAGGAATCAAATTGAACATGTTATCATCTACTATCAATATCTAGGCTTAGCAATCGCACTCTTTTTAATTCATTTTTGACCTATCAGTCACCAAATACTGAGATAGGTCCTTTATAAATGGATCTTAGTTTGCTTTCAAATAAGTATCGATATCGCTCTCTTATACAATCCTTTTACTATTTAGTTTTTCTACTCCTTGTCTTTTGCTTTCTTGATTTCTCCTGCTCGCTTGCTTCCTCTTGCTTTCTTACAAGCCTTTGCTTTCTTGAATTTTAGAGCTCTGCATGTCGTTCTCCTCTACTGGCTCTAATATATTGATTCTCATGTCTCTTTCTTAGAACGTCATTTTGTGGAGCGTGCTTGAGCCTTCTCTATCCCATCGCGGGCCTACAGTAAAATCACTTTACTCTGGGAGCATATTACTGCTGTAGTTGTTGCTTGAAGATTTCTCCTTCATCTTGAAGCTGCTCAAGCCCTTATTTTTCTCAAGCTTATCATGTCTGCACTTCACACAGTGTTTGCAATTCCCTTCTTCTAATTCCTAATCTAGTTGTATAGCAGACTTTGCCTTTTTTGCCAGCTCTATATTCTCATAGTCTTGTCCATCTAAATTAATATTCTTGTACTCTCTCGTCTAAAGTTTGGTTAAGTAGTTATTTGAAGTCTTGAAATTATAATTGCTAATCTGGATTTGGGGCTAAATCAAATTCACCATGTAGAATTCAGATCTCTCATCAGCAGACAATCTCACTGATTATGTAGAGAGATTTATGCTTTCTACTTAATTTGGCCTGAAAATACTCAGGAGCTCAGACTACTTCATAGGTGATTAACCTATTTGTGGCCCAAATAAATTATTCGTGCTGTGTCCATAAAGCTTCGTGTTCTTTAGATCAAACTTAAATTTCTAGCTTTTCTCAACAGTCGAATGCTAAGGTATGGTTGCATCTTATTCAGTATTAGGGACATGTTAGGGATAGAAAAAGGAGTCTTAGTTGAGATTATTAAAGTCTCCAAAAGGATTAAAAAGGTCAAGATGTCTTCTCTGATAAGAAAGCCTGTGCTGTTAGTTATTCTGAACTGCTTCGCTATACATTTTATCAACCTTAAGCTGAGATATTTGGTGGGACTTGTTTTTCGATAAAGCCAAAGGATATGGATTTCTATCAAAGTCAGCAGTAACATTGAATTGTGAATATAAATCTCTTTTACTTAATTGACTTGGGCTTTGATTGCTCCTAAACTTGCTACTAACTCCTTCCTTTTCATTTGTGAACTTTGATCTCTATTTTGACTTGCCTGCTTATTTCATTCTGACTATAGTTTTCACATCATCCCCATCATTGAGGTCACAAAAATAGAGCCTCTACTTAGGAAGGACATTTTTTGAAGTAACTCTTTTCAGCTCATAGGATTTCATGCTAACACTTGGATTGTTAGTCTGATTATTATTTGAATTTTTCTGGTCACTTATAGTCAAGAGCTTTAAACTTGATCTATTATGAGCTGCATACACTTCATTTTGATCTCTATTAGAAGGTGTCTCCTCATCATCGAGTGAGATATTCAACTCCTTTGCTTAGTATTTCATTGAAGGCTGTCTAATATTAGGCTTCATCTCAACTGTGGATGGGTGAATTCGAACCCCACTTTTTTAGTCAGCCTTAAATTTCTCTAAATCATTGCAAAATTAGCACTTAGACTTTATAGAAAATGTCATTTTAGTTCCCACACCAAGTTCGCTATCACATTCGATTTCTCCTTATTAGAAATAAACAAGCTCTTTGCAAATGCTTAAACCTAAACCTATTCCTTGAGTTCTAATCATTGATTCATCTGAAACTCGTTTTAAGTTTCCAAAGATCTAAAAAAGCTGCCTTCTTACGCTCTCATTCATTCCTGTGCCAGAATCTTAAACTGTAGTGCGAAGGAATCCGCATTGATTTTACGAGCACTCTTTCGATATTTCAAAATCTAACTTTATCTCAAATCCTCCTTTGCTTGTGAACTTGATTGAATTCTAGATGATATTTAGCAAAACTTGCAAGTATTTTTGAGAATCTATTCTTAATATCTATGGAGTTCTCTCTGTTACTATAATTTCAGATTTGAGCCCCTTTCCTTGAATCTAGATATTGACCAAATCTATTGCCTTCTGGCAGCATTCTTTGACCACATCTACTTTCTTATAGTTGAGAGTAAGCTCTCCCTTTAGAATTTTCCTCAAATCGATAAAGTCTTAACAGGTATTTTAGTAAAAGAGCAGAATTATGAATCATACTTGCAATCCCGAACATCTCATCATTTATGAGAACCGGAGGGAAGAATGCCCGTGTAACCTCTTTAGCTATTGTTGGTTTACTTTATTGAATTTTTCATCAGATTCTCATTATTCTTTGTAACTTCTCCTTGGCCCTAACCAAGAAGGGAATTGTTGGCAAAGGAGGCCTGATTTATATTAAATAAGCCAGTTTAAGCGGCAATTTAATTCTGCTTTGTATTTTAAACAAATGTGCTTATGTTTGCTTAGTTTTAATCAAATCCTTTAAATTATTAGACTTTTAAATTTAACTTTTAAATTATTTAAATAAAATTTTTTAAAATAAAAATTGCCCTTTAGGGATTTAAAATTAAAAATTTTTAAAATTTTAAAAAAAATTCCCATTTTAAAAAACATAAAAACCTTTTAAACCCCCAAATTTTTTATTTAATGTCATTTAAAATTTAATAAAAATTTTGGAATAAATTAAATTTTTTTTAATTTTTAAAAGGGGATAAATTTTTTTTAAATTTGGTTCCGCGGTTTTAATAAAATTTTAGAGAACATTAATAATAATTCTTAGTATTTATTATAACTAGGGTCAAAAGAGAAATTCTTGGCAAAAATAAAGATAAATATAAAACCTTAATCACTTTCAAATTTAAATTTTTAATTTTAAGAATTTATTTTTTTAAATTTTTAAAAATTTTTTTATGTAATAAACATTAAATTTTCCCTTTTAATTGGAATTTTGATTTAAAATTTTTTATTTTAATAATTTTCTTTGAATTTTAAAAATTTTTTAAAACCTTTTCTTTTTCCTACAAAATAAAATTTAGGAGCATCAACATAAATATTCTTTCTTTCTTGAAATTCCTAATATACCTCTTTATCCCGATTCTCTATTAAAACCTGCATATATCATTTCTCTGTTTTTCATAATTAATGATTGAGGTGATATTTCTGATAATTAATAGCGTGGAATCTTAATTTTTGAATTTCAATGGAACCTTCTGTATCTCCACAGTTTCGCTTCATCAGTAAAACTCTTTATAGTGTCTTGCGTCTACGACTTATCCAGCTTCCCAGAAGAGTCAAATTATTGTCCACGATAATAATATCAAAAAAGCGCTTTTCTCCATAATTAAAGCCCTCATCTCTAATTATATCATATAGGCTGATAAGAGATTCTTAATAACTGGTATATTTTGAATCAAACTTGACTAAACTCACCTCCTATTTGGGAAGTGAATAACTTTTAAATATTTTGGCTCCTAATGCGTCCTTCTTCTCTATTTCATCCATTTAGTCATCATAGCTGAAAAACTATCGAAGGTGCTGATTCATAAATTTTAACTCGCAATTTTGCTAGAGATGAGTATGCCATGACTGAAATTTTCTATAATATTATGATAATCTTCCTATAATCTTTATATTTTCTGTCTTTTTCTCAGATAAGAATTCAGTCTTTTTATCTGGAAGAGAAGGGAAGAAATTCCAACTATGGGGCTCAAGCCTGTGGAGAAAAAGAGAAAGTAGAGCGTGCCCTTTTTAGAAAAGTAAAATCATGCCTTGCAAGTAACAAATCACAAAGATGTAGATGTGACCTGCTAGGTATATTAAGAATAATGGAAGAATTTAAAGTAGCTTTTGTAGGGTGGAAACATTACTGAAATTTGTTTGATTTGTTTTGAATGCCAAGATAAGTATTGAGCTAAGATGATATATTAGGCATTATAAGACTGTGCTTGTTCCTATGTCCAGTGTATAGAAAGGAAATGAAATTGCTTGTGATAGCATGCAAATTTCTGCCGAAAACCGTAAGGCAATATTTCCTTTATCAAAAAAGTGAGTTAAGATAGTGAATAAGAAAACAAGACTGAAGCCGACACTGCCTGTCCCAAAATTGACTATAAACCAAAACTCTTCGTAATCTTCTTGAAATTTAGTATTAGTCTTATATTTTTAAGCGATTAAAATCCATACTCTAAAAGATGTCAGAAAGCAAATTAGTGTGTTAACGAATTTGACTATGCTCTTGGTTGTGGGATCGAAAATCATTTTTGGCTATTTACTGTGCCTTATCAAGGAATCCTTTCTTTGGAGGTTGTTTTCTTTTTCCTCCTAGGTCACATCACTTCCATTTTGATAATCGAAAAACATAGATCCTTTCTAACTCATATGAAACTGTTACAGCTCTAGTAAGTTTAGCTTTTGTGAGGACTTCTTTGCCATATTCGTGCTTTCTAGTTTGAGGGAATGAGTCAATCTCTTTTTAAACTAATCTTATTTATTCATTAAGTTCGATTTAATGTAAGTACTACCATCGATTGGATTATTTTTGGGGAAATTTAAATTTTGAGAGTATCTTGATGTACCCTGGACTCTTTTTCTCATTTCACTGAGTCTACTATTTTTTGAAATGCTTGAATTCTTAGAAAGAGAATCTGTGCCTGTGTCCTTCCTCGCAGTGGTAAAAAGAGAGTATGGCTTGTTAGCTGAACACTCCTCATTCTAATAAAACATTAAGTTTACTGCGTTGGCATTTATAGACGCATCAAATATGATTTATGCGAATTCTAAGTTACCTTTTCCCCATTATGTAAAATAAAGCAATAGTTAAGAGGTTATGACAAAATTATTGATGCTATCTTCAATAAAAAAAGGGGTGATGAAAGAATTAATCTGGAAAGGGTTGATGATTCGTCTTCGTTAGTTGTACTGTTTCTATCATCAATGCTATGAAGAGTGATCTTAAGTCCCGGACTGTCTAGATTTCTCGGAAGAACCTAATTGGTTAATAGCTTCGCTATCTTACTGGGGAGAGGGACTTGTTTTAGTTGGAGTTGGTTTTCTTTCCCTCCAAAATTTCAAAGGCTCCATATGAGGAAGTTGATTCCATTTTAGTTTCGAATTCACTTCAATACAAATAAAATTTTAGTAAGTTATGAGTAGCTAAAATTTAGTCCAAAATTAAGTTTTTAGATCTTTTAATTTCCCTAATATATTTTTTTGTATATATAAATAGAGTTGTCGGTAACTTTATTAAGCAAATATATTTAAATTGATTCAAATGAATTCATTAAATTTAATAAGTCTAAAGCAAATCATTAATCAAGCCGTTATTCTAAAAAATCCTTATTTTGCTTAGATGTCATCTATAATAACTCTTACAACTCTTAATAAATATTTAAATTTCGGCCAAGTATTCTTGATACAAATTTTGAAGATTAAATGGTTAAATAAATTATTTATTTAGCTATATTCGCTTTGATTATTGCCTAATTTAACCATATTATTATAATAAATATGACACTAAATAATAGTATAATAGGGGGCGGCAGGGATCATGTAATGATTAACTGACTTTTTTGTAATAATAAAGTCAACTAATGCTATTTATAACTTAATCTTCTTTTTCTTCTACTTTATACTCTTCATTTACCCTTAAATATCAATTATTGTCCTTTCTATTTATTGTGAATTGTTGATATTCTCTAAATTCTTATAGGGTAGATGCAAATAAATGGACAAGCGTCCGATGGACAAAATAGATAGTTTCTCATTAAGGCAAAGTCTGAGCGCTTTAAGAAGGAGTACTTGGATGCACTGCAATTCAGTTTCGAAACTAAATACTTTTTGGACCATCCCTTGGGCTAGGTTAGTGAGTAAATATATTTTTCCTTCTACTGCTCGGAGCTGGATCTATTATTTATTCCTATATAACAAACAAATATAAAACGCTAGCACCATAAATTTCTATAAAATCTAAACACCTTTATTTAAATCAATTAACCATTCAATTCCCAATCAGAGGCATTCAAATGTCATAAATGCATTGTCAGGATTATTCCGGATTTTGATTTTATCTTTAAATATTAATTATAATATTTTTTTTTATAATTAAAGAAATCTCGCTTCTTTCTTTTAATCTTGACAAAGATTTTATATATTCGCATATACTTAAATCATGGATCCTTTTGTTTTTTAAACTTAGATATAAAAAATGGTTAAGATTTGACAAAATTGGCCATATAAAGAAACTGCTTAATGATCTACAAAAAAGAAAAGTAAAGCTACTGTCAAGAATTAAATAGAAATAATGAATGCTACCCTTCATTTTTATTTAGTCCCTATTTTAGGCCTTACATTTTTCAAGTTATTATCAATCTCTATTTGTTGTAAATTAAAATATTATTTATCTTTTTACATAAATTGAAGTATGTGTCAGTTGGTAGTAGGATTTTATTAAAAGTTTTTATTCCATATTTAGCGCTGAAATATTTTATAATAGGGAATGCATGCCTCAGTATTTCGCTGTTTCAGTTTAGATGACATTGAAAAACAAAATCCACTGGCAGTCAAAGTTATGCGCGAAGACGATGAAGAGAAATTAATGGCTGCTCAAAAAGAGTATGACATTACCAAGAAACTGGACCACCCCAATATAGTCAAGTCCCACGAAATTTTCATTAATAATCAAAGAAAAGAAGTCCACTTAATTAAAAGATAAATACCCATTCATTTGTATTAGGATATTAAATTTGAATTATGGAGCTAGTGGACGGAAAAGAAGTTTTAGATTAAATTTCCGAGTTTGGTGCTTATAATGAAAACGATGCTCGTCATATTTTCATAAAAGCTCATGAAAGCTATTGAGTACCTTCATTAGAATGGTATTTGCCACAGAGATGTTAAACCCTCAAACATTCTTGTAACTCGAGACTAGAAGGTATATCTTGCGGACTTTAATGTGGCGAGAGAAAAGAATTAACCAACTTTTCGCATGATGACTAGAACTGGCACTCTCGCCTATAGTGCTCCTGAAATTTTTACCTCAACGTATTACGAGTAAGAATTTAATAAGAGTTTTTAAAGCTTATAGTGAAAAGATTGATATTTGGAGCGCAGGAATAGTACTCTACTTGATGCTTGGTGGACATCAGCCGTTTGAGGATGAAAATGTGCCCAGGCTCATCAGCCGAATCACACTTGGCGAGTATAGTTTAACCGGCTTTCCCTGGAATAAAATTTCAGAATCCGCCAAAGACCTTATCAAAAAAATGCTAGAAATCAGCCCATACTTAATTATACACTTTTTAATTAATTTCCCCATAAATGAGACTCTCAGCTAGCCAAGTCTTAACGCATCCCTGGCTAAATGGATAACCAGATTAAGAGTAGCAATTTGAGTTACTAGAGGTTAAAAAAGACTTCATAGTAAGAAAAAGTCAAAAGGACTAGGGGCTGATAAGCTTATCTCAACTTATGTGTGTCGGAAACATCCATGAGGAGATACTTAAAAAGGGTCTAGAAATTGCTAATCTATTCTACACCAAAAGTTAATTAAAAATATTTCTAATGTCTTCATATAAAGACCTTGATTAAATAAAAGCTCAATCATAGGAAATAATGATAGAGACTTGAACATTAGATAGAAATTTTCTTAGGATTTCAAGAGCAGGAAACTTTACTAAAAGCACCAGACTCAACCTGATATCTCAAGCGATGATTCGAGCGATGAAGGTAGCGACTCAAACAGCGAAGATGAAGAGACGAACGAAGACTAATCCAAGGTTAGCAGCAGCAGTCCGAAGCGTACGTTAAAGCTAGATAAAAATAGCATAGAGGCCAGGATGCAAAGACGACTAACTAGACAATAAGAATTATAAGAAGCTATAAACTTTTGTGAGATACTTCTATTTTTTAGCAACTTTGGTATTAAGTTTATTAAAGTTCAAAGCACTCTGATTTGAATACGCTAGTACTATCTATCTTTCGTAGAAGTAGCTAACTTGCAATTTAATAATGACTTAACATCCACTTATATAAAAGCTAATTAGCTAAAGGGAGCTAAAATTAGCTCTCTTGCCTACTGTTACAAAATTAATTATCATTCTAGATGAAAATTAAATACGTTATTTATTAAATTCGTTTAAATTTATCGTAACATACTTTTCATTCCGATGAGTAAGTAGAAAGATGAGAGAAAAAGTTTTCTATTTGAAATTTAAGCAAATAACATAGATGATCAATTTCCTGATTTGAAGAGGCCCTTGAACTTATCTTTTACGCCACTTTCAGCAAATTTATTGCCGACGTAATTTCCAAATTTACTGAGTCCATCTTCGGCCTTTCCAGCTAACTACTTTGCAGTTCCGACACCTTTATTAAAGACTTCCTCTACATTTCTGGCGGGCTACTCTTCAGTAAAGTCTCTTCCCTGCACATTTGCTGTGAGTCTGCGCTTATAATACCTAGCTTCTCTGCCATTATACTTGCTATCAATGCTTTTCCATTCAGAACTATACTACTTCATGAAGTCCCAGAATTGTTTGTTTCCTCCAAGCTCCATCGATTTGATTTGGTACTGATCCCAAAGATCTTCAAAAAGAGGCTTGACGTAGCTATTTTCCATTCCGAAATGCGCCACGTGATAGTCTGCGCACTCTTGGCAGAGTAGAATTCCATAGGTAACTGAGGCGTGAGTACTCTCCTTTTTATTGCAGTCCACACAGAACTTATTGTAGGAGTCCTTTTGCTGTAGATTATGCATGAATTGGGACAGCTGAGGTGGTTGGATAAGACTTTCCATTAATTCGATTAAGTATTGATAGGAAAATTGGGTTGTAAATTATTATTATTAATTATATCTATCTCACTTTCTGAGATAAAAGTAGTCGTGGGTCTTTTCTCACTCACTTACTTAATCTCCAATTTTAATCCTGAATCAATTGATTTTTTTGCGATGATTAAAGATGATGGAAGATTAGTAGGTCTTTGAATTTTATTAATCAAGCTATAAAACGTAATGAGTAAGCAGCAGCAGCAGTCGCAAGTTTTTAGACTCACTAGGAATTCAGAATCTCACCTGTTGGAACGAGCATAGCCCTATAGATCTACTAGAGCCACTAGCAACCAAAATATTGAAGTTGATGAGGAGAACTTAATGACTTTTTTGGAGTAGCTCAAGTAAAATAAGAAAGCGATGGAAGTATTTGCACATGGGCTTGTCTCAACGAGCAGAAGTAGGATCAATAACAGCTCAAATAGGAATAATATCCACAATCATACCATCTCAATAGCACCTAAAACTTCTTCATTCAATCACATTTTGTAGCATTTGAATTATTTTAAAGAAACTAATGGCCTTAACCTTACCAACTTGAACTTAAAACCTCAGCTAAATGGTGGTGGTCAGAAAGACACAGTCAATATCTAATCATCCTCTGAGCTTTAATTTTAAATTTACCATAGCTTTCAAATAAATATCATACAGAGAGAAACTCAAACTTTTCTATCGGCTCAAAGCGGATAAACCCAAAAGAATACTTTTAGAAATACATCAGAGATCAGAACAAAAATTATTTCTAAAAGTAGAGGAAACTTACAGTAGACAACTCTAACTTTATAGTGTATGGCTTTGTATTTCAGAGTTTATAATTTTAAATGACAGGAAGAATAGAGACGATTTTAAGAATAAGGTTGCTAATTACTTTGAATAGCTTGAAAAAGAGGAATAGGATATTGCGATGAGTAAAAATATTTTGCCAAAGACTGATCATTAGCCTCATCCTCACGATCTAAACATGACTATACCCGTACAGAGCATAAATAAGCTGAGTTTGCTGTAGAATGACTTAGACTATGGACAACTTCCGCCTTTATTCCAAAACCAAAAGTAAAATAACGCTATCTTCTCAAATAAAAGCAACCAACTTATCTTTCATGAGCATATATATGTACTTATATACAAACTTCATAGCTATATTTGAGAATTTTAAAAATGAGATATATTTTTAACTTTAAGGGACTCTAAATGAAATAAATTCCTCTCTTGTTACATAATAGCAAAGCAAGAAAAAGGAACTACCTAGATATATGCAAGCCAACGCAGCATGGCTTTCTAAAGACAAGAAAGCTGACGGTAGATAGAATGATCCTCTAGCTGAGTCAATTTTCTCAAAGCAAAAGAATGCTAGTCTGCTACTGCCCTCTCTAGGGAAGGATTTGAAAAAGAGAGAAAAGGATGGAGAGGATCTTGATGGAGATCTTGGCTAAGCTCTTAATTCTAAAGCATCAAAACTGTTGTAGCCTAAGTATTTCGTGATAAATAGAGAAGATCCTCTAATGATAGATCTCTTCAAGAAAATATGCTAGGAGAAGAAAGATTCAAATATAATAAGGGCCAGACTCACCAAAGGTAAAATGAAAGCACATCTAAGTAGACGTTACAAAGGCAAGGTTGCAGAAAAGATCATGCAATACTTAGAATTAATTAAATCAGTCATGCTTAATAAAATATTCTCATTTATTAGGGATATTTTATAGATCTTAAACAATAAATAACTTAGATTTTTCAGTGCCACTTGAGTTTGGAGGATTTGTGGATTTACTAGAGAAATTGCTTAACTTTGGTCAAGATAAGTTAAAGAAGATGGAAAATAAATTCCTTATACATTTATCTTAAGTACATATATGGCTTTCACTGTTTTCGATTTTAATGACGATCGTTAGATTTGCAGTCTGGATTTATATTCTCTGATGAAAATGTACGAGAGCGACGACTAAGTGTTTGTTAGCGCTTACAGTTACGATATCTGCAAGATGATAGCCTTCCTCGACTAAAAGAAAACCTTAAAGGGAAATTAAAACTATGAACTCAATTAGAAGCTCAAGAATATCCAACGTAAAGTCGAACAAGCTATGAAACTGTATTAAGCAAGTAAGATTCAAGCTGAGGAAAAAAACTTACCCAAAAATTAGAGAAGTAAAAATGAGGGTAAAGGGAGTGAATTAGCTTCAATAGGAAATATATCGGATTAGAGTTCAATCTAGAATTAATCATCAGTAGGGAGTGCGGACGAGTTTGAGAGCTCTTCGAGTGATGAGGAAGAGGAATAAACTGGAGGTGATAAGACAACGACGAATTAGAATAAGAGTCGAGCTATAACTGCGATGAGCAGAAGAACTAGTATGATGAGTAGGAGAGGAAATAAAAGCGAAATAAGAAAGGACCTTAAGCGTATGAACACTAGCAATAGTCGCATTTCTAGAGTTTCGAGAGGTTCAGGAAAATCTATGATGTCTACTAAGTCTAGAGCTGCTTCGTCAAGACGTTATCAAGGAGGATTCTTTTCTCATTATA